>JAYDZG010000036.1:17463649-17475240 GCA_034509265.1 Microcambeva bendego
AAAAATAAATAAAATAAAGCTGGACCACTACTAAGCAGGTGTTTTTTAAACTGCATAAACCTTTTAAACTATGGGTGTTGCTTTTATCTAAAATGCTCTCCGTCTTCTTTACCCCAACTCAAAACCTGAACGTTACACCTCCATCATTGTTCCT
Source organism: Microcambeva bendego (assembly GCA_034509265.1). Classification (NCBI taxonomy): domain Eukaryota; kingdom Metazoa; phylum Chordata; class Actinopteri; order Siluriformes; family Trichomycteridae; genus Microcambeva; species Microcambeva bendego. The sequence continues at coordinate 17,463,804 of JAYDZG010000036.1, forward strand.
GAGTTTTAGGATCAACATGGTAGCTCCAGTGAAAAGAAAACTAGGCAGCAAATGAAGATTTCATACGTGATGAAGAGGGGAGAGTATGTTTCAATTGAAGAAGTTTCATAAGCATCATTAGAATTATAAATTGGTGAGTGAATTTGGCAAATTGTTAGTTACACAACACCATAAAAATGAGATAGTCACTAAAATAAAAAAATGCTGGATTGTTGGTAATCATGTAAGTCTATTATATTTCATTTGTTTTATTACAAACCACATAGGGTCCATTTTTTACTTCATCTGGCACCCAACAATGATTCATTATTAATTCCTGCCAATATTAAGTAAATACTCCTTTAGATAGTCAATGTCTATTACTTACAAAGTGGTAATTAGTTAACAAGAATGGTTCGTGCTTCGCATACAATGTTGTTTCTACTGTGTCAGAAGTCTTGACACATTTACATTTGTGTGTGTGTTTTAGTCACAACAGCTAAGATACATATTCACTGCTCCTGTTGCTTAAGGCTTATACAGCCTGGTGGCACACACACACACACCTGCTACTCAATGCAGGGGACTTCGGCAGTCACCGAACAATAGAAAAGCTGAACAAGCATCCCCACCCACACCCTAATTCATCCACCTAGCACCACACGCGTTTAAACACACCTTTTCTTTCTGGAGATTTAGATGCTGTTACACACGGTTGCCTATTTGGCTCCAACAGACTAAAACCTAATTTGCCTTGACCACACTGCTGTAACAGAAATCAGCCTCAGTCTGCAAGCCTCAGTAGATCCAGCACAAAACAATTTAGTCACAGAAATTAATGAGGCTTCACAAATGCAGACCTTAAAATATCCGCCCCGTAATTAAACTGAGATCAATTCTGAAGTTGCAGTGTGTAACTTTCTCTCATTTAGAACAAAAACAGCATTGTTAAGTATACAGTGAATATTTATCTATCCCCCATGGGGGAAAAATCTAAATATGGATTTTAATGCACTGCACCAAGTCGCCCTGAAAGTTAGCAAATTATACAAAAGGCTAATACAAGGCAGAGCTGTCAGATCAAATTTGGGACTATTTTTTTCAGACTTGTTACAAATCGATGACACTACTTTTATATGCACCGACCAGCACGCTACATCATGCTGTGCTTTGGAAACTGCGGAGCAGTTTAATTAAATATTTTTAATGATTTCCTTCCAGCAGTCTCCAAAAATTATATTTGGCTACTTTAACGTTACATTCTTTCCAAATGTAGTAAAGTCAACATGATTTTTCACAGCAGCTCTTTATATTTATTTCTCTAATTAATAAATATAAAAAGTAACTCTTTTATCTTGATCAGTCAAAGTGGCTCCAAAGCCTGTCTTCAAAAAAACAGGAACAACTCCCTGAACAAGGCACTTATCCATTAAAGGCAGACACTCACCTACGTACTCACTAACAAACACACTGGGCATCACGTAGTTTGATTTTAGCAGGAGGAAAGCACAATATTTATTAATTTGTTTGTTTGTTACTAATGTTTTACACTCATCTTGATGAGTCTTTCGTTTCAAAAACAGCAAAGGACAATCTTCAATTCAACGCACTTTCATGTCTTTAAACTAGAACCCGGAGCACCAAGAGGAAACCCGCACAGACAGTGGGAAAACATGGCAACTCCACACAGAAAGGAACTAGCCCGCACCATCTGGGAATCGAACCTGTGAGGCAACCGAGCTACCCACTGAGCCAGCATGCTGCCAAGAAAGCACAATGACACAAAATATGAGTAAATATGAGTACTTTTTATCTTTTAGCTGGTCATTTTAGGAAACTCACTGACACTATGGCATTATTATAACTTCCAGCATTATTAAAGTATCCATTAAGCCTTGTCATGATAAGTTTAGCCCCAGCTTTTCATGCAGAACTAATTAGCAACAAATTAATGGTTAAGAATCTGAAGGGGATTAAATGTTAATGTGTTGAGGGGGAAATAGTTGTAATGCAATTACCACTGGCATTCACAGGATAAAGACACACATGCTACCCCAATAGCAATCATAGTACACCTCCTCTTATCTTAGTCTTTTTATAACACACTCTCACACACATAGGGAAAGACCTGACTGAATCATTTAGGCTTGCATCCAGAATGGCAACTTTGTTTTAACTCTGTTAACAATTTTTTTGTAAGTACACACAGCCATCGTAGCAGTTTAATGCCATCAGCCATGAGCAATTTATGAACCACTGCTTTCATGTCATCATGACTTGAAAAGCCTCTTTGAGCTTCAAGAAATCCAAGGTATATCTCTCAAACATAACTAAAAACTACTACTCCTGTCCTCACTGTTTCCAACTAAAATATAAATGTGGAAATGTTTAAAAATCCCTTATAGTACTTAAAGTCTAGTTTGCAAAAAAATACCCCTAGTTTTGTTCTTGACTGTTTTGAGACTGATGCAAACAAGAACAGCATTATACACCAACATCTTCAAATAGAAGTGTAGCCTTGAGCAAACAATGTGCATACAATTTAACACATTTGCCTCTAAGGAAACTCTCTAGAAGGGTAACACCACTACTAAACTAAATATATTTATATTTGTAAATCTAACTTTAAACATCCAACATGGCTTAGTGGTAAAGGTACTGGGATACAGATCAAAAGATCACCGTTTTAAGCCCCACCACTGCCAAGCTGTTGAGACTCTGAGAAAGGCCCTTAACCCTCAATAGCTCAAGATCGTATTCAGTCGTAAAAGTAACTCTTTTTTTTTTAGATAAAAAGCATCTGCTAAATGCTGAAAATGTAAACTTTGCTTTCTTCCTAGGCATCGGCATAGCAATTAAGCATAGAACAATTTTGCCATGTGTTTGTATTGAGATATAGTCTGATCAGTCTATTTATACAGTGTTGGAAACCACATAAACAATTTCAGCTCTACAAGGTTTAAGCCAAGTGTGGGATGAGTCTGAAGTGGTGTTTGTACAATACCATTTTGTAACTATGAGAAACGCTAGTCTTGTGGATTCAAAGCATTCTTTTATTAAAAAAAAAGATTCAGACCTCAAATATGACTTGACTGATTATTTAGATCATGGGAGAGTGAAAAATGCCCAAATTAAATTAATGCAACAAGTGTCTTTATTACCACAATGAGTGAGAACATTAACCAGAGAGCCCCTAAAAACACTATGTGGTATGGTTGAATTTGACCAACCATAAACTAGACAGGCAACCAAGGTCAGCAGATCAAGGACAAGGTCCTACGAAGCAAATACTTAAGACACTACTCTGCCATTGAAGCAGATCCAAATACTGGCACTAGCATCATCTGCCTAGGTCTTGATCTAACTCCAGACTTCAGCACATACAGACACAGTCAAATATCATTTCTGACATTTTATTCAATTTCACTGTCTCCAAGTGACACCTTTGGTCTTTATAGATTTTTTCCCCCTCACCGGTCGTCCTCAAGGTGATCTCGATACTGCTCTTGCGTTTTCTTAAGCTTAACTGGTACTGACATCCATGGCTTAAAGGATATCGATTTTTTTGCACAACGAAGGATGCACCCTGCTGCTTTTCTCCTATCCTGTCTTCTCATCCCTCTCTTCTTACCGGCTGAGCGTGATCATTACCCACTACATGCTACATGTGGGTTTAATTGGGCACGCACAAAGTCAGCACAATCATGAGCAAAGGAGAGGTGATCGGCAAAAGGAGAAAAAAGACAAGGAGGTAATAAGCTACTTAATGATATAAAAAAATGAGAGATGGGAAGAGAGGATCTTTGAAGATGCTCTGGCTTAGGAGTGCAAGGTAAAGCGATGTCAAGGACATAATTAAGTATGCCACAGAGGCCGCGAGGACCTCCATATGGTAACTTTTAGTCACATTAAGGTCATATTAATTACACAGGAAAGCCCACAATGACCTGCATATGGTTACTTTTGAGTCCAAGTGGCACAGATTGCACTGAGCGGCGCTGTGTTCGTCGAGTCAGAACAACAAGTGTCTGTAGAGTGTTAATAAGAGTACGTCAAAATGCCTTCTGCATCGTTTCTGCAGTGTGAAATCCAACAGGTCTGAAACACAGTGTGAAAACTAGTGAGAAAACTAGCACTGCTGCTAAACTGCGCTAATCAGCACACACTCTAGACTCAGGTCATGCAGAAAATGCAAGGTCACTTGGAAACAGGCTCTGTGTGTTCACATACCAAATTAAAGCCCATAACCCTCATGATATTAATACAATCCAAAATCCTGCGCTCATTAGGATCGTCTGGCACCCTGGCTGACCGTGAGCCCTGGCCGAGCTGTCTCTGAGCCGTATAGCATCTGCCGAGGCGCCGAGGCGCACGGCCGCATTAAACAGAAATCCGTCTTTCAAGAGCACCATGGCATGGCTAATAGCCCCTCATAACCCACATACTGATTTAGAGCCGGCAAGAAGTACTCCCATGAGGCCGGATGTCCACTTAAACAAGCGGCTAACAACCAAAGGGTGTGGGGGGTGGCTATTCATTAGGGTCTGGCCCTCCATAAAACCTCCATAAATACTGACAAAAGCTGCACCAAATAGTAGCTAATACAGTTCTCATGTCCTGTTTGGTAACGGCATGTAATCTTATGGTAAGATTGTTTAATATTAGTAATGTATTATTTGTATGTATGTCATTGGAAAGTTTTTGGTAGATGAAGTAGTTTTAAGTATAAGTGTTTTTAATTTAATTATTTGCAAACCCAAACACAATGCACAACAAAAAGTTCTGCTATGTGTTATATTAGCTACACTACACACTCCTAATCTTCAAGCTAGCTACTAATCATTAGAGGTTAAAACTGATCTGAATTCAAATTACTAAGCTTCTAAGCATGGTGCTTAATAAAATTTCATTTGTATTAGTTATATCACTTATTTTAGTTCAGTTCTAATCAATGGGTTAATAACATGAAGTCATATTTTGCTCTCCTCAGCTAAGGTCTGTGATTTTTTTTTATAGTCAGAGTATGTTTGTACCACAGTCATTTATGTATAGTCCAAAAATGCTAAAATCCATATTGTATAATTTAGTGTCTTAACCAAAAAACACAAAGACTTGTGAAAAACTAAACTAAATGAGAAAAAGAACTTTGTGGTGAATCAGACCAGGCCTCCGGTGGTGTGGCTCTGAATGTGAGCTTGTTTGTTGACAAAGATGAAGAGATAAATTAAATCCTGTTCAAAACCACAGATAAGAAAAAATAATGAAATCCAAAAGACTGACCGTATCTTTTCCTGGAATGCACACTTTCACTCCAGTTAAAGCAGAAATCGATATACCATCAATACAAACATGGAAGTTTACAACCTTTCCACAAAAAGTCTATTTCTTTTTTTTTTATGAAATAAAGTTTTGATGACCATTCAAACATTAATGTAATACATACAAAGTCTTTTCAAACTCAATAGTTAACCATTTTGAATAATTATAAGCTAAACTAAGCAGATGTTTAATGTTCTACTTTAAATACATAATTTAGCAAACATTTTATAATAAGTTCACACAACTTATTCAAAAACAAATCATGGCATGTACTGCAGCTGTAGATACTACAGCCATAGTCAAAGTGATTTTTTCTTTAGTGAATAATGCTCAGAGCAAATGGACCATACGACAGCTTTCTAAATTTTAATCTAAAGTGTTTTTAGACTTTTAAAAATGCCTTGAGACAGCAATATGATGAAAACAACTAACCTTACGTTTGTAAATTAATACAACAAAAGTTTAGAAACAAAAATACATGCATTCTGTGTTACTCTGTTATTTTTAGATTGTCCCCTATCATTTTCATTTTTCCTTCAAACGTAATTCTTTTCAAATTGCACCACAGCAGTAGAAATAAAAGACCAAACTAGACTAAATATGGAAGTTTACACACTACAATTTGATGAAATGTATTTACAGTACTATGGAGGCACCAAGCAGAGTTTGTTGTAGCACACTGCACAGAATATATTTCTATATATTATTTATCTGGTCAATTTGTAATGTAAAAGAAATAAAAACATAAACCTGATAAAAATTGACAATAGTCAGACCTGTTGCCCCTATCTTTTTTGTAGATTGGCTCACAATGCAGCAGAAACCAACAGTCCATTTACGGACCTTTGCACACAATCCATCACGACAACACTAAATCTAACTAATGAGGTTAATTATTTACAGAAAAAGGACCAGAGAAGCGTTTTCTAACACGGTTGCTTTGTATTGGGTTGTAATTCATCAATTTTAATAAACACATGACGATATTTTATCCCTACTATTTAATAATGAATAAATACCCAAAGTATTCAGAACTGTGTATGGAGGTTATTTTTTTCTCAATTGCACTTTAATACTAAATAACACTAATCAGTAATCTAATCAAAATATGTTTAAAAGTAAATAAATAAAAAAAACAGCAAATATGTTTTATTATAAAATAACTAATAAAATATTGTGATATATGTGTATTTAATAAATATTACAATTGTAAGGTTCAGTAGTTTTGTAGTTGGTGTAAACTTGTACTACTTGGGAAAAAACCTTTATAACATTTTAGGTCACATGACCTATGGCGCTATCCTATGACTTTACTTACCAACAAAGAAAGCTATTTGCTATAACTAATCACTATTCTTTAGACATAAATACACTGCATTAGACTTATCAGTGCTGTTTATTAAGCATAATGTTCTTCAGGTCCATGGCATCATAATGTAATTTACAATATAACAGAAAAAAGTAGATATATTGATTTCGTTCAAAGGTTTTATTGACCTTGCAGACACTGGAATGTTAGGAAATTAGGATATTATAGGTACTGGATGAAACTGGGCACCTGTTCAGTGGAAATGCTGCGGTGTGTTGTGTAAACTCTACACAGGTTAATTTAAAGCGACAGGGCTTCAATGAAAGAAGCTGTAAAAAGCGACGCATCCATAAACGTGTTGTAAAAGGCACCAACCTGCACAGTGAATGTAATGTGGTGTTTATGGTCCAGACTGACGCTCAGCACTTCAGTACTTCCTCTGATTATCTACTGAGTATTTCTACCTCTCTCACACTACCTGACTTACACTTTCTCTTACACCCAGTCAGTACTGAGGGTGGACCAGTAAAACGCACTTTATACAGAAGAACGAGCCCATATTCAGGGTTCCATGCGAGTTTAGACTCGAATCGTACCTTTTGTTAAGAGAGTTCCAGTAGATTGGCTCCATATTAGAAGCTGTGATTCCGAGTAAATCCACCAAGAGTAGCAGGAGAAATCCCAACGATCTGCTACAGCTCCGTCTTGCCATTTCCATCGCTGAACAAGCTTGATCTCTCCCCATTTGTGGTGCTAAATATTTTCCTTTAAAGGATGGATCAGAGTATTTAGGGCGAAAATCCTAAAAATGAAGTGGAATCAATGCGTTAAGGCGCAATGTGTCCGCATGGATCGCAATGCAAGAGGCGCACTAAAAACAATTTGTTGCTTTGAATGTTCGGACTATCCACTTCGAAATAACAATCCCACTTATTTAAGGGTGCACTTTGCTTCAAAGGTTGAATTTTCACTCCTGTGAAACTGCAAATTTTGGAACTTTTAATCCTGACTTGAGCTTTATAATTGAAGACTTTTTGCCTTTGTGTATTAAAATTCTCGTCCTGTCCTTGGCTGTGATTTCTTCTCTCCCATTACCGCTTTTCGTTTAGATGTCCTTTTATAATACCTCCTCAATGGACAAACGAAGCACGTAAAATAAAGACATGCGGACAACTGGAAACGATGGAGACGCGTTAACCAGAACGCACAGATGCTGTGTGATCTCTGTCTACTTCTCTCTTCCTTTCCCACTTGTTTTCTTTCGACTTTTCTTTACTTGTTCTTCTGTTGGTTTCTTGGCGTTTTTTTAATTCCCAAGACCTTTTATCACTCGAGCGCCGTTTTGGTTTATGCGCATAAAATGTTGCCGACACTGATCGCGTCGGGAGAGCAGCGCGCAAACCCGACCAAAAAGTGCACCCGCAAAAATCGAAGAAGAGTAAAAAAAAAACCAACTCAAATCCTAACACACAGTTAAATGTCCACAATACAGATGCAAAAAATGAGAAACAAGTTGATCAGATGGTAAATGGCTAAATCCCGCTGGGTTATGGCTTTAGGAGTGCACGGTGCTCCTCTGTCTCCTTCACTTGGCGCTGAGAAGCCTTGTGGTAAGATTTGTCCTCGCTTGCCGCTGACAGACTGACTTGTTGGAGAAAAGCAGAGGGAGGGGAATCGGGGGAAACCTATCTTCCGCCTGCCGGCTGCACTAACATTCCCAATTTATTCCCGTTCTTAATTTTTATCATGAGGTAATATCGAACCTGCCCAATTCCATCAGCTTTTCATTATTTCTATCAAACGTGTGCGCTTTCGTACACAACGCTGCCGCATCCAACCCCACATGTACTCCTAAATAGGGTCACAAAATACACACGCTCCTCTCAAAGCTCAGCTTTCCAGAAACACGCAGGTCCCTGCGCCCCCTTGAGGACCGAGGCGAAACTGCATGTTTTGTATTTCACTCATTCATTTATCGACGTTACATCTTAATCGTGAGCGGACTAGCAGTAAGCAGACAACACACCTTCTTCGTGTTTTGAAAGATGACAAGTTTTAAAGTACTTAAAAGAAATACAGACAGATACATTTGTTTGTAAATGGAGCCGATTAAGTAGATATATTTATGTCACGTTGTGTTAAATTGGAATCTTCTAACCTAAAGCAGATAAAGGAGTTTTAAGAGATTGAAAGAAAGAAAGAAAGAAATCCAGTGCAATGTATTTGAAAGACACAAGGAAAAGGACAATATTCCAAACTCACCAAAATCCATTGAGATGTGTGGACAATGTACCACACTTCAAAGACAGTAAACACAAATTAGAATTTAATTCAGCCAACAAAGGTATACTTGTTGGCGTGCTCTCATTGCTGGTCGCAAGCCCAGATAGAAATAAGATTGTATTGGAAAGAACATCAAAAAATGTGGGACAAATTGTGCACTACAATTAACAAAAAACAAAACAAAACATATTTACTTTTGTTCCCTGTGTTGGACCCCCTGGTCTTTTCAACACTTTTCAAGGGGCTAAAATGCAATACTTCATCATCCTTGATCTACTGTTAATGCTTGACAAAATTTCACAACAACTTAAGCAGTGTTTGCAATTAGATCAGTGTTTGATATTAGAAACCAGCAGCCAGCTAATGCTAGCATATGGCTTGTAACGAGCAATGTTGACATTGTGCATGTAAACGAAATTTTCTAGGGTATATAAATTTAACTGTTAAACTAGTAAAGTGCTAATTAATACAGATAAGTCGAAAATTCCTCAAATCGGTTACCAATTAGTACAACAGGTGAATTATCAATGTTTTGCTAACTACATTCTATGCCAAACACAAAACGCTCAGTAATGCTGAGTGAATCAATGATGCTGGAAAGATTTGCCTGCAGCGCCACCCAGTGAACAAAGTCGGGAATAACACAATTTTCAATTTAAGGGATTATTTTTAGTTTTCCCACCAACCGTTGTGTTGAGGATCACAATGGGTCACATACAAATGCTAAACATGCCTCATTGTTTTTAGAAAATCATCAGAGGTGAGGACTGAACCAATGACACACAGTTGCTGTGCAGCACTTACCTCACCATTTTCACCAGTTCTGTACTACCATTGTACCATGTTGCCATAGGAAGTGTCTGGTAATTGGTAAATTAACTAAATTAAAAATCCTAGATGAGGGGGAAAATTAAATATCATGGGCATGGGGGATTCTGAAAACTGAAAAAGTTGCTCTCTGACAGGAGTCTCCTACTCCTAAGGTGGAAGTGAGGTTGGGGGTAAAGTGACTCTCAGGAACAGAACAAGAGTTCGATAGGTGCTCCAAAGTAGGTTGGAGCTAATCAATTTTGGCTCTGTTGGTGAGCATCATTGTTTTAAATCAAATGCTGCTATCTACAGGAGACGAGTGTAGGGAGCACAGCAGTGAGGTAACAGCTGCAATTGGAGTGTTTGCCCTCCTATACAGGTGTTCAAGCCTCTGCAATGCCTCAAGCCATTCTGTGGCCCACAAATTTGAAGCTCATTGGTCCTGTTATTTGGGCTCCAGGGACTTTGGTTTGTGCAACTGGTTATTTCTATTTTTAACTTTGTCTCCTTGTGTTTCAACACATTTTAACTGTGGTTTGTACATTCAAACCAGTACTGGAATTAGCGACTTCAACGTGTGCCCAGTAGTTCTTTGACAGATAATAGTAAAATGCAATCCAATAATAAATAAAATAATCCAATATTGCAAGGGGGTGGCAGAACATCATTATGGAAAAGCAGATAGATTATATATACATGCTGTTTAGTTGACTTTACTTGAATTGCTTCCATTGCTTCTGTTTCTTGATTTCTAGGTCCTACCTATATATTAGTGGCCCTAATATGCTGTCGTATAATAAGATTTCAGCGTATCATAAGCTTTCAGAAATTTGGAGTGTTCGAAAAAAGTTAATATTGCATATTGCAAAGCCCTATTTACATGAAACAGGTATCATTGACCTGGATGGCTCAATAGCTTAGATTCTATAATGAGAATAAAGAGCATTTTAACATCCCTAAAATATCTAACAAAATGTAGCATGTATGAGTTTAAATAGCAGTTTATACTGAGATGCACCCACAGCATCCAAGGCCTTACAGCATTACCAACTAGAATCAGAAAGCAATGTGACTTCTCTCAGATCCATAACCTCTCCTTATTTTTGCACATTAAGAAGGAAAAGAAAATGTGAAAGAAATAAGAAAGATGTTAAAACTGATGTCAAAGAGAGAAAAGGAATGTAAATTGGAAAAAAGAATGATGTCAAAAAGAGAAATAATGGATAAGACAAGAGCAGCACAGCAGCTAGGCGAGCTTTAAGGCAGATGCAGACTGAGTCAGACAAGCGGAAAACTACAACAAGCACAAGCTGGAAATATCAGAAACGAACAGGACGCAGCAGCTCCATGGACGAAAGAGAGAAAGAGATGAGAAATGAGTTAAAGGGCTAAAGCCAAGTCAATGACGTTAGCAAATTTAACAACAACAAAAAACGAAACAAAAACAAAAGTCAGATGATGTGCAAGCGCAAACAAAAAGAAATTCACTGTCTCCTCTGGCCAGCCTAGAAAGGTGCAGATGCCATGCTGGACCGGGCCTGTATTTGGAGCTGTTCATTTATTCATGATGACCTCGTTACGAGAGCTGACCTTAAACTTTGCCTCATCCCACATCCACTCCCTGCAGACTCAGGCCAGACTGTCCTGCAGCTGCCACAGGACACAACACACACACACACTAACACACTAACACACACACACACACACACACACACACACACACACACACACAATATC
>JAYDZG010000036.1:17498891-17510974 GCA_034509265.1 Microcambeva bendego
AATAGACTAGTACACATCATAAAAGTGATTAGCTCAGTCAGAATGTGTTTGCCTATGATTATGACTTAGATAAATATTTGACCAAATTTGTTGCAGAAATCCAATTAAAATGCAATTCCAAAGGCTTTCCAATGATGTGATTAGTTGTGGCTTGAGTCTTTAAGAAGCAACACGAAGAGAAATTATTTGCTGCAGTGACCCCAACATGAGCAGCCGAAAGACGATTAGAGTTAAAATGCTTTGTGACGATAAAAATCGTTTATAACACTGATGAATATTGAACATACCCAACAAAAGAACTGAAATTAATCTAAATCCTGGTGTTGAAAATCCCCCTACTTGTTTGAATCAAACTAAATTAAATCCACTAAGAATACATGAAGTCAAATGGCAGGTTGTACCTTGGCTCTCTGACAGTCAGTTATGTTACACATTTTCTTCTGCTGCTATCTAAAACCTAAGTCGAACCCTAGCCTTACCCCAGAGAATGAGCTACGGCAGTTTTATAACCAAAACAAATTCGACTTTTTTCTCTGAGAGAGCTATCCATCACTGTACTTTTCCCCTGACAGTCATTACGGCAAATCAGGCAGTTTAAAGATTTTAAGCCCGTTTAGAGAGAGATTTAATAATAAGACATTTAGCTAGTTCTCCAGCATTGTTGTTTCCTCCTGCTGCCCTACTTGATGGGTTGAACCCAAAGGCCCAGACCACCACAAAACGAGGGCGTTGTCCTCTTTGACATGGCCTGATGACATTACCCTGTCCTCATCAGAATCTGAGTCATCGCTGTCTTGAGGCCAAGGGAATTGACGCTGCCCACTGCACGACGCCACTATTGGCATGAAAGGATGGACACTGGGGGAAAAGGAGAGGAAAAAATGGATACAGATAAGCACATCAACTAACTGGTGTATTTATTTACTACTTCAAGTACCTAACAAGCTACTACATATTAACATCTAAGGCTACACATGACCAGTATGTGGACTTCTAGGATTTGTACAAAACCCACTACTGCCCAGTTGGCACCATTGCACCTTTGAGCTGCTTAGATTGTATACGGTCACAGTTCTGCCAGTAGCTTTGGATAAGAGCATTCTTACAAATCCAATTTCAAAAACAATAGAAAGATGAATGAAGATGAATGTATATAATATTTCCAATTTTTTTTTACCCTTTACCATTAAAGATGCTTTCACAGATGGGCAGGTTTCCCATGCCATAGGCACTAACTCACCTACAAACCATAAAAGATCCTGGCCCGTTATCACCAAAACAATTCTTAAAAGGAAACATTTATTTTTGTCTTAGTTGATGGCAAGATCCCACTGTGGTGAGGATGAGTGATGAGGATGCGCAGGATTAGGATTGAATTAATTAGAGGAAAAGCGCACATAGGATGATTTGGAGACACAGGTAGGGAGGTGAGCTTGAGTTGGTTTGGGCATGTGCAGAGGAGGGATAAGAGTATTATATGGAGGTAAGTGCTGAACATAGAGGTGCCAGGCAGAAGGACGAAAGAAGGCCAAGAAGGAGGATTATGTAGGTGGTGAGGGGGTAAGCAGGTGGTTGGGGTGATAGAGGAGGATGCTTAGAACAGGGCAAGATGGAAAAGAATGATCCACTTTGGAGACCCCAAAACATGACAGCCGAAACAGTCTTTTATTTGTAGAACGTTTAATTTTTAGGTGTTCTTAATACTGTAGAATTCTCTACACCTTCCTTTGCCATACGTTAGTCCCTGTATCATATCATTTAATTTAAGTGCAGCCACTGATGCACAGCCGCTTTCACATCAGTCTTTCTTTGAAGATTTTTTGAGTGGTCCAAATGGAGCTAAACTGGGACTCTAAGCTCTCACAGACTTACTACTCCTCCTTAACTCACTTATTTTTAAACATAATATAAAAGTTTTAAACTATTCAAAGAGCCCTCTTATAAAAATCACAGTCATGGTCATCTGAACATTAAAGATCATGTTCTTGTTACCTGATGCCATTGGTGCAGTCTGTATGAGCTTGAAACTGCAGCAGAGGCCCGAGGACATCTTCATTCCCATCAGGATGTGCTGTGAGCGTGTCCCATACGGTCATCATTCCCCCTGTATCACCACTCACCAGGTACTGACCTGTGCTGCACAACACACCCAGAATCCAGCAGTGTCAGGTGTTTCAGGAGGTGTATGATGTATTCTAACAAACGACTCATCACACTGCAGTGTAACTTACGGATTGAGGTCAAAGTAGATGCGCTGGTTAGTGCTTACTGTCCTGGGCATCGAGAAAAGCACTCGGCCCGGCTCTCTCAGATCCCAGCATAGGATCTCTGGATCCTACAAACATAAAGAGTTTAATTTAACGGTTTGAATAAATGCAAGTAAAACAAAGTGACACCAATAAGTTACTAATCTAAAGGCCTAAATTCATTTAAAATGTTTCATGTTTACTCTTTCTGTTTAAGCACTCGTGTGGGGGTTTGTCCGTGTTAATGTTTTATTACTTTGGTGTCTGGGATATTGGAGTTATTATTATACCTGTATAATAATAGATTGTAAAACTGCCTCAAATATAAACAGCACAGAAAACTAGTCTGCTTTTAAATAGAAAAGTTATGTACATATATTTCATTTGTAATAATAAAACAAATAGTAAAAATCTCAGTGAACTGTGGTAACAGTTAAGAATCAGATCTTACAGGTTGGATCTTCATTTGCGTTAAAATTACTAATGATTAATTAAGTCATTAATAAGCCTGGCTTGCTCCATGTGTTGTTGTATATGAATAATGAATGCAAATGAATATTTATTGTTGAATTTAGAAATCTCACACATTTAGATGTTTTTCTATCAATCATAACTTATCATTTGACTTTTTCTTGTTTTTTCATACCAAAGAATCCCGGCAAATAATTTTTTTGTAATTTTGTAAATTGTTTCCACATGAAGTAACTCACCTTTCGTGCTCCGGTGTACAGATAGTTTCCATCCTGTGAAAACAGCAGGTGGGTGACTCCTCCATGGTGGCGTTGAGGCAGTAGCGCCAACATTGATCCATCCTCACAGGAGTACAATCCCACAGTTCGCGAGTATGATCCACAAGCATACACAGCCTGAGTCGGACTGAAGGCTATACATGAGATTATACCAGTCTGACCCTGTTTCTTTACTGGGATAAAGACAGAAAGTAAAGAGGTGGAAGAAGGTTGGGTGTTAGAAGTGTGAGAGAGAGTGTTGTTGAAGGTACATATAATACAATTTTCAGGACAGTAGGTCAGTTACACAGGCCTGATAAGGAAAACAGTAGCAAATAAACATCAAATGGCTAAAAGTAGCCTTTAGCATTTCAGTCACACTCATTGTTTAAAGATGAACAAAAACAATGTAAAAGTATGCATCCAACTTGATGCCAACATCATCGTGATCAAACCCAGTTTCAAAAGTGCACGTTTTGCACATTAAAGTGAAATGGTTTCTATTTTCAGACAAATGATTTCCTCTTGTGCTAGTTCCTTTGCTCATATTTCATGGATAGCCTTCAAACCTCCTCCACACAATCTTTTTGGTATTTTTTTCCTTGTGTGAACTTGGGAGATGTAAGAGAGTTGCAAACTAGGACAACTGTAACTGTGCCACTCACACTATATTCTCCACCGCATGTCAGAGTCAAGCCCATGATGAGGCTGTTGAAGACGCTGTTCCAGGAAAAGAAGGTGATTCACCATTGAGACCAATATTGCATGATGGGTGCTTGGCTAGTATAGTGGGCTAGTATATTTGAATGCAATCACGGCTTTTGGCAGTTGACAGAACCTTTATGTTAATAGACCAAATTCGACTCACTAGGCTTATTGTGTTTGTATTGTATTAGTCAAGCTTGTGTGTTTGAGACCACTTGTAAATGTAAATATATAAGTTAATATTGTCTTACTCATGGTAGGCCTCTGTTCACAATCTCTTCCTGGTCGCTCTGTATAAAACACTCTGACCATCTTATCAAACCCGCAGTAGAGCTGTGAGCCGTCAGGAGAGAAGCACAGAGAGTGGGCGGCCGTCAGCTCATCCAGATGGTTGTAGGGTCGAAAGGTTGCGCGGACGTCGCCATAGAACGCATCCCATATGTGGACCGGGTTGTCCCGGCTACTACTGGCGATGCTGGTGGAGAGAAAGAAATGTACGATTAATATAAGAAAACGAAAAGTGTGTGTGACAAATGTTCTCCAACGGAAGTCAAACGCGGAAAAATTCAATTGTGCCGTCACGGTGACAGAGTCCGAGACCAATTTTATAATTCAGATGTGCAGGGTAAATTAAGTCTATTCTGTTCCACTGCGCTTCGTGCGGTTCCATTCAGATACAGAGCCCTAGGTAGTCAAAAATAAGGAAGCTTTAAAGATGATCGCCTAATTGCACAGCCGCCAATGCGAGAAACGGCCTTTTCTGCTCTCATCAATCCTTTTATTCTCTCTGAAGGGAAGAAGAAACAATTATGGCAGAGCATTTCTTTTGCCTTTTAGGCTGGAAAGCTTGCCAGAAAGCAAAACAAAGGCTGTGAGAAGCAGATCTGCTTGATCGTCTCTGAGGGAGAGCTACATTCTACGCTTTCTGAACATGACACGGAGATCACAGTCCTGCAGCCAAACTCGAAGGGAGGAAAAATATATATTCATGGAGTTTCCCTGCAAGGTTTAGTCAGTGCTTCAGGCATATGTTAATGACGAGTCCCACTTCAGACAACAATTCTCAAAATATTTAAGCATTGAGAACATTTAGTGCTCCCCTGAACTCGCCGGCACGGTGTAGATGTTTCCAGCGGTTTTCCTGTCTCTAAATCTCGCTACCAGCCCCAACACACTTCAGAAGCCCGGCTTTGTTTTGAGAGGCACATTGCTCTGGTTTGATCTCTGCTGGTCTCTTCCTCTGAGTGCCTCGTCCTCCTTCTCTCCTCTTCCCCGTTACATCTTCCTCCTGTCTGGGACTTCATCCTTGACCTCGTCACCCCCCGTTTTGTTGCTGCGGGGTGATTGTTCTCTGTGTGTCTGATCAGACTGGTGTGTGTGTGTTCACGTTTGCGTGCATTTGTCAGTGTGTATGAGCAAAAAGCAGTTAACGAGCAGCCCGGAGCAGCATCCCGGGCGCCGCCTGTGACAACAGGAATCTCCTTGGAGACGGCCGGACGGCATTGATGTCTGCCGGCCTGCATTCAAATAAATAATGAGGCTGTTGGGATACTTATTTGAGCACAATGACACTGTTCAATAAAAAACAGGCCATTTTGTGTGAGTCCAAGGGTGATGGAAATGGCTGAAGAGCAATGATAAGAGACCGCTTAGGCATTCCCTAAACACTTCAAGCAACGCTGCCTGGTGCAAACGCACAATGATGCAAAAAGCTCCATTTCAATGCCGCACAATGATGCAAAAAGAGAATTCACTACTTCAATCTCTCTCAGGGGATGTAGCATTTCAAAGACAGAAGTAAAAATAGTGCAGCCAAGGACGAGACAAGTTGGCCAACAGCTGAAAAAAATGTCACTTACACTCAAAATTGTGCGTCATATTTTATCCTGAGAACATCAAGAGTCCGAGAGTGTGAGAATAAAGTTCACTCTGAAACAATTCCCCAAGCTTCCACATTTGTTGGAGAATACATTTGTTTTTATTAGTTAGGAGGACAGACAGTTAAATATGGATTTGGTTATTCTGGAAATATATGGCCTTCAATAAGCAAAACAAATGGATTATGCGGACATATATTTGGTGTCGGAGGTCCGGTCAATAGCAGTTAGTTAGTTTATGATATAAACATTGCATTTATACATTTAAAATGAGCTAGATTTGCATGTCAACTGTATTGATCCGCCTAAATATGATTTAAGAACAAGATAAATGTTTAGCCAAGGTCAAGTTCTATTCCAATGTGTCTTAAACAGGTCTGGACTACATAAGAATAAAAGTGTTTTTCTATAAATAGCGTTTTAATGGTCAATTGTTAAAAAAAAAATACCTCTACTTGAGTAATTGTGCTTGAGTAATTATTTTACATGATTGCATGTGAAGTCAGTAGTTGAAGTCCGGTTGAAGTCTTAAGGTGTATCGTTACTTTCCTATAATCTTAGAAAGGTTGTTATATTACTGGTTATGTAAAAATAAGTTAGTGCTGTCTAAAGATATAAGAAATTATATACATAATGTATTGAGGTAATTTTAATTTAAAGAAAATATTAAAGCCTTTCGTGTGCTTTCAGAATTTTAAAACAGCAATTTTAACAAGGTCATCCATCATACCACCTTGGGTGCTCAGCATACCACCAACGTTATTCATAACCCAGATTCCTAATTAATTACAAAGTGTAGGTTGTGGGGCCGAGAAGTGCCTAAAATTCTGAATTCAACAGCGAATGTAGACGTTGAATAACATGACAGCAGTGTAAACACAGGACAAATAAAGAATTGCTAATTGTAGAGACTCCGAGACTGTTAGGATCAGTAATGGCTCTGATGAGAAACAGGGCCGCCGTGTCACTAGCTCAGATCAATCACACACTGGCCAGCAGTTCATTATCTGTGGATTTAGAGTAGGCATGTATACGTCTCACAGAGCTAATGAATAAGGACATGCACTTACAAACAGGTGTGTGCATCCAACGAGCTCATTTTGGGAAACCAGCAGTAGTCGTATATAGTGTCTCCCTCAGTCATTCTCAGCACTGGACTCTAGATGTAGATAAACAGGAAATCAATTATTATAGGCTTTGGGACATTATTCGTTCTTCAATCACTCAAGACAGCACACCTCCGGCCTCATGCGTCAATATACTTTTCTACAGGGATCTTTCCTTGAACAAGAAAATCGTTATTCTTATTGAGTCTGTTCTGCATGAAAGGAGGGCGCTGCTCCTTAAATAATGCCTCTTCAACAATGAGATGATGATGTATCATGTAAACAATATCAATCTGTCCATTGAAACTGTATTTAATACAATTACAAATCTATTTTCAATGTTAAAATAATGTTTTTAAAAGGCTGGGATGTGTGTCAGACATTTTGCAGCAATACAAATACTAACAATGAATAATAGAAACCTTACAGAAAAACAAACCAGGCTACAATGATACAATAAAATAAAAGTGGTTATAATACGACCACACAGACAGGCTTCGAGTCTAAGCCTTTCCAGACACAATTATCCTTAACCAAGGAAGGAAAGGCCAGACAGAAAGTCACCTTGATGTGACAACATCAGCTCTGCCAATCTAGTTAAGGTGCCATCGTGGGTGTCCTACAAACCAGCAGAGAAGAATAATAGTAGGGGGAAAAAGAATGAGGATCCCTTATAAGCACACCAGCTTCTAAACTCATAGGTTCGAACTTTCAGCTCTGCTGATGTTCTACTGAGCGCCCTCTGTTGGTTAATGCCTGCAGTAAACAAAATTGTTCTTCAGTCGGCTGGGTGAGAAAGAAGGGGAGGAGGGTTATGAACACGCTGTTTCTCAGGTTATGTTAAATTGGGAGAAAAGTGGGGGACAACAACAACAACAAAGAATTAAATAGCATAAATACCATATAAATAAAACACAAGAAAGGTTTGAACCCTGGTGATCCCTTATTAATCACATGGAGTTTATGATCGCACTGTGCAATGCCAAGCTAGAGAAAACAATGGCACTGAAATATTTTCCAATGGCACTGAAATATTTCAGAAGTTAAATGAAAGTTGGCCTGGTATTGACCAGGATGTTAAGAAGAGAAATTTCTAGTTTGAACAAAAGCTGTTAATGAATCTTTCTGCAAAACTCAATAATATGCAACTTTACATCTACACTAATGTTCCTGAACTTCTAGATAGACATGGTGACTTAATAAAAGTTCTACTTGCCTGTTTTCCAGGGTAAATATGTATAACTAATGTGTTTTAATTTGTCAACGTTGCTGTAAGGCAGTGTAATGTTTCCATTAGGATTATTCCCTTGCATGCAGAATCTGTAGTTTATAAAACACTGTCAAAGACAGATCATAAAATTTAGCCAGTCAAATAAACAGATGGTTTCACTGATATTAACCAAGTAAGCATGTTATGTTGTATTTGTTTTATTATACAGGGTTTATGTCACATCAGTGCATTGTTTTACATCTAGCCCAAAAGAAACATTTGGGCACCCCTGAACTGGACACAAGCACTACAGGTTAATGTCAATTTGGATTCTCCTTCTTATCTTAAAAAAATCTGTTAAAAAAAACCTTTTTAAAGTTACTTTCTCATTATTACTGCTGACAGACCAATCAAGCATAAGTTTAAGGTGAAACAAAGCTAAAGTCTAAAAAAGGGCAGAAATTGTTCTAACCATCTCTGAAAGCAGATCCCAGCTGTTGGTGTAGAGCTCAGACGGGAGATTATACACACGCAGCACATTATCCGCACTGTTCGTCAGGATACACGAACCATCTGGAGCCCTGAGATAGAAAGACGTGGAAAAAAAGAAGTGTATGTTAGATTTACACCTGCTGTTTATATGAGCAGGTCTCTCTCATACAGACATTTATATTTTTTAACATGCATTTAAACTAGTCTAAATATGAAAATTAATTGCTCAAACAACTCACCTAAGGCTTAACGCCTAAAAGTATTTTACAGAATATAATGCATTTATTTGTCATATATACATATACAGCTGTCAGTTCTTCAAATTCTTTGTAAAAAATAAAAAATAAAAAAGGATTATATAGTCCTCCCAATTATAATTGCAATGCAATGACTGGTCATTTTTGGATCTTGTGAAAGGACATTGATCTGAACCATATGTCCAGATCAATATAAACATGGCTTACTGTACAGGGAATAAAGCATCTGCCATGGTTCTCAGTCTCCTGATCCAAAACCCATTGAAAACTTGTAGAGACTCACAAGCCTCTTATATGGAGACTTTAAACCACAGAGAGTAAGATGGACTGTTGGGTTGCCTGGATCATGTGAAAGATGATGAACAAAATGTGGGTCTTTAGAAAAGTTGGAAGAAACTCCCTGCTCTAGTACAAACAGAAAAAACACAAGAACATCAACCTACTGAAGTATATTATTTCCTTATCTATTAAATACAATAAGGAAGCTTTCATAAGATACACATGATTTTTTTTCATACTGACATAATAAACATAGCAATAGTGAAGTGATTTATCCATGATAAGAAAGGGATCCATGTTTTTATCCATGATAAGGAAGACATTACTATAATATATAAGTGTTTTCCGTCTCACTGTGCAGCACTAAATTGGCATTAATTAAGCAATGATTAGCTAATTTATTATGTGTGATGGTGAATGGAGGTGCATCTGTGAGATTTTGCCAGTGGCTTGATACCAGTTTCATCCATTTCAAAGATGTGAATAATAGGTACTAGGCTGATAGTTCCCCCTGGTGGAGAAGGATTAGCTTACAGAATGTGAGTGATGAAAAAGTCAATAGGATGGTTTGTTTAAAGAATTGGCTTAACGAGAAAAAGATTAGGATGCAGTGAGAAATCTGTTGAGATGTGACCTGAAACCGAAAAGTACAGTATTATGTGTTTTGGTAAAAAAGTCATGATTTATGTATGATGTCCATGTTTTTTTTAGCTAAGAGTGTTGAATAAAAGCCTGTGTTTAAATATGTATAAATAATGAATCCTACCATTTGCAGCCTTTGAGGTAGTTTTCAGGAGAGTGGGTGTATTCTGCCCATGAACCAGTCAACATTCGAGGGTTCTGACTGAAATCCAGGCCCTGGCTGTATGAGTGTCAATAGAACACAGAATAAAGGTAAGTTCCCGGTCAGCAACATTTAACAGATCTAGATTAATGCCACAGTACACTTACTACTGCTGCTGATAATCACTTTGCTCCAGAGTGGTGTTTTCCATTTCATTTTGTCCATCATGTCCAGCCTCAGTCTCTTTAAATAACTCTTCATTCCCTCTTCCACTCTTAAGGCACTCATCATCTTTTGCGGGAGGTTCTGCTCTCTCTTTAAGAAACCCTGGTTGACTGAGCACTGTGTGACATGCAGGAACTGATCAGATCAAATATGACTGACACTACTCATTAGAATATTGTGTATATGATTAACCCATCGAATGTAAAAGTACTTCAAGAAATATGTTATTCAATCATGCATTTATTTCCCACCACTTCAAATTCAGGATCACAGTGGCTACAATTCACTGGGAAAAATACGTGAGACAAGTCACAGGGCACACACATTCACCTACACCAAGGGTTGGAAGAAACGCATGCAACAAACAGAAAACATGCAAACTCCATTCAAAAAGGATCATCTGGGATACAACATGGGAACTTTTTTGCAGTGAGATGACAGTGCTACCTGCAAAATACCAAGCAACTCGAACATGCTTTTTAGAATCTGCAGACTGGACTACTGAAAATACAAAGCCAGCCACACTGAGCCACCATCCGGCTGAAAGTGAGGTCAGGAAATTGAAAGTGAGGGGCATGAAAATAAGGTCTGGTGGCTTTACTTAATATGGCAATTCTAAACAAAATTCCAATCTCTATCCCTCTTAAATACAATGAACATAAACGCTGTAGGAATTATGGGAACATCTTGTTATCATATGAACAGAGTAGCCAAAACTGTATTGCATTGTACAAGTGAACTCTATGCTGGTGTAGACTTTTCAGTATTCTTTTTGCGGATGCTTTAAAATATTGCATTGTATACCCTCTCTCTAGCAGAGTTGAAAATATTGTGTAAAATGTGCAATAGAAATGCTGGCTGACCAATTGTAGTACTGTTATAGAAAGATTAAATTACGTTACCTTGGTCAGCAATCTCAACAAGTTTCTGATCATTAATAACTCCTGACACTGTCTCTGTGCCTGTCCTGACATGACCAATGTCCTGCTCCACTCCTTCACTTAACCGTGGCAGTTTGACAGCAGGTTGTGCTTCTTCTTGGTCTCTGATGCAGGGTGGAAAAGGCTCACACTGATGAGGCTCTCCATCAGCTTCAGTCTCCTGACCAGCTCCTCCCAGACCTCCTGCTTCACTACATGGTCCAGAATCTGTCATGACTGTATTTTTATTTGTTTCTGTGAAATAAATTGGGTGTGTTAAAATCTGTGTACGTCCTTTGTCCTTTCTGGGTTCTGCGACAGAAGCCAACTGAGTGTCGGTCGTGTCAGGCTTCAGAAACAGCAAACAAGTAAACTCTAAAGAAAAGAACAGTGAGAAAAAGTGTATATATGTAACATAAAGGCTCAAATAATTATAATTATATAGCCTCAATAAATTGTAATGCTTAGCTTTACTGCCCAAATCCAATCAACATCAGGCTGCTAAAAGCATTATTGACATTAACATTTTCTTATTATTTATATTCCTCCAAACTTCCCAGTTTAAACATGAATGCATAACTACAGCATTTGCCAAACCCAGGTTAAATTACTTCCTCACTGCAGTTACAGGTGTGACCTTTGCAGGCTGTCAATTCACCTCTATAAGTAATGCTGGGTAACACTTTATCACTTAGTATTCTCAGTCCGATATATATTTTAAGTGTTCTTAAAAGAACATTAACAAGTGCAAAATCCTCCACTTACTGGGTTGCAGGCTAGAAATTCAGGAATATGTGTATGCTGTATTGCAGACCAGACTCCTCCACCTACTATTTAAGGTCCTTCATTCACACAGCCATCAAAACCAGACAAAATCAACATCAGAGGGTCATCAACACCAACCAAAAAAAATAATTGGACACCCTCTCACATCACTAAACGAACTCTACAGTGAAGTTGTACTTCAAAATTGCTGTGCAAGTGTACAAGTAAAACATGCAATGACAATAAATTGTCAATTATTCACTCATCAGGGCTTACAATATTCAACATCTAACTCATTATACTAGTCATTACTAGAGCAATACAAATGTTTTTTGTATTATATTGTATTGTAATAATACAAATAATAATAAATTTTACTATTAAATAGTATTATATAGTATTAAATAGTATTATACTATTTATGACAATATATGCACCTTTTTCTGCTCTCAAAGGATTTTTTTTGCGAAAATAACTACTCGTGTTTGC
>JAYDZG010000036.1:17549753-17561968 GCA_034509265.1 Microcambeva bendego
TGACCAAAAATAATGATTTTAAGAACTAGAGTCGATCATAAAACAAAATTTACGATCCTCTTAATTGAACCGAAATTGTCCAGTGACCTTAAATGACCTTGGACTGACCTTGAACTGACTTTAACCCACTGGCATGACCTTACACCTTCACCCTAACCCACCACTAGAATTAACCTCCCGAAAGAAATACTTTCAAAATTTGAAAGAAAAAAAAATGGATATAAACACACACACACATATCAAACTCCTTATACATAATATACATAAACACAGCACCACAGTGCTTAACTTGCACGTATGGTAAACATTTATGTAAATAGATCGCTAATTTTTTTAATCTGATATGTATTTATTTTTGCTCTTTATTAAAGCAAAATAATTTCTTAACTGATTCCTCGATTATTATTATTATTAAGTAATTATTAATTATTAATTATTATTATTAATTATTAAGTAATATTATTATTAATAATATTATTATTATTATTAAGTGCTGGAATACTCGATTACAACAATAATCGACACATGCAGCCTCAGATGTACCGATGAACCACAATGCAGTTATTTACTGACGCAAAAATGAATAGTGAATCGATGTTCACTGTAAACAGCAGGTGGCATTGGTGTTAAACACCTCACCTGGTTGACAGCACTGGAACTATATGACTTGTCACCAGGTTCTGGGTTTTCCAGGAAAAATGATTTTAAAAATGTAATTATTTTACCTACCACAAACTTACACAAATACACCATTTATCCATTTTCATCCACATACTATAGTAGACTGAAGTCTGGTGGTCTAGTCTAGTACATGGATCTATATAAAAATAAATCCTCCTCCAACAAATTTCTGATTTAAGGGAATGGAAAAGGTTTAACCGCTTGGCCTCTGCTGATTGGTGGCAGTGGCTGTTTGGCTTAGGAGTGATCACGCAGAAATGTCTTGAGGTCAAATTACTGTTCTTTAACTATTTAAATAGTCACCTGATGAACGACAGTCTTCATCCACAAGCCTTCATCTACAAAGACTGAGATGTCACGGGAGGTTAGACTATTATGGAAATAATATGCCGCTTACAGTAAACAGATCTCAACCAGCATATTGTTTTGGTGCTCTCCATCATTATGTAAGCACCAGCTGAATTATAAGTGTTGGTAGAATCGTGTCCCATGTATTTAGCAGTTCCAAAAACTAAATATATTTTCAGGAACATGGTTCCTCATGTTTTTATGAGTATAGTAACTCTATTTACACATAGACAGAAAGAACTTGAGTATTGCACCAAAATCAGAATGCACTTCACATTCCAAATGACGTCAACCATGCAATCCAAGTGTGCAATTAACTAAAGCTTGCTCAGTAGCCATGTCAGATACATATGCTTAAGATTCCCATATTTATAATCTATACTAAAACAATGTCTTAACAGGTTAATGTTTAGCAAATGTTGTAATTGATCTACAACTACAAGGCTTATTTGGCAGTAAAACTTATTTGCTTTTTCATTTAAAAAAGAAAAGCATCATATGCAAATGAATCCAAATTAAACGTAATGTTTAAGGGACTTGTGGAAGTACAACATGAGTGTTTTTTAAAGCCTAATTTTATCTTATCGCTCACTCAGCCAAAAATGTAAGTGCACCGAGTTAATCTTCCACAGAAACATAAACATATAGACATAGACATAGACATACAGGCCAGAGTCATTTCTTTCCAGTCTGGGTCTACTTAATCGGGGTTTTAAATTCCTGCAAGGTTGAGAGCTGTGTGTTAAAACGATCACAGAAGAAAAGGGCAGAGAAGAGTTTAATGTAATAAGCTTGAAATGAAACTGAGGTGTATTTGTATATTTGGACTTTAGGGTCATGTTTTACACTTTAGTTACCTTCCGGACAGGAACGGTGGTTACTCATCTATTCACGAGGTTACGCAGTAAAGCACAACTTTGTATCTCCATGCCATTGGACTGTGGGAGTAAATCCACGCACAAATATGGAGAACATGCTAACTTCACACATAAAGGTCACCTGTGGATCGAACTCATAAACACTTTGTGTAGCAATCACTTACCCAAATCATTTTAAAATCAATTCAAATATTCTGAGAAAATGAAAAACCATAGTTAACAGATAAGTTGGATGGGTGGCTGGATTACTTTATTCCTTCATTTAGTTTTTAACATTTTTAGAAGTAAATGTATGTAATTAAAACTTGTAGATCAGTACAATAATGATAATGAAAAACTATATGACAGACATAACATAAAGATTTACATAATTAGATAAACGTGCCTAAACTCAAGAGACTGGCTGCAGACCCTTCTGACTGAGTGACAAGTCACCTTCTTTACACCAGCCAGTGAATTGTCACTAAGCTCTGCACCATGTTTGAAGTTATAGTTGGGCCTGTGTTCGTCCACTTTTCATGCTGGGACATCACTGGTACTGTTAGAGTGGCAACCCAATCAGACCTTGAGCTTGATCAGATGTGGTGTGTTGTTTTGGTTTAGTATCAAGCCACAGGCACCGCTGAGACTCAAGAGCTGAAGCGAAGGGTTTGGTATGAGACTACTGCGCCACCCCAATGCTTTAGGGCATGTTTTTTAAATGTGTATTTCATTATAGAGATCAGCTTATAAATAGTCAAAGGCTTAAAGGATTTTTAATATCAGGAATACATATTTTATATCACTAGTTAATAAATGAAGTTTTTTTCTTAATTTAAACCGTAAAAACTAACCCTGCACATGCTTGTGTTAAAGTGAGTGCAGTTTTGTTGCCATTTACGTAATTCTGATCATTTTATCATTCAAAGTTTGTCAAATAAATGCAGTCGAGACATGGCAGCCACCCGATTGTTTACACAATGACCAGCAAGAATTGCTGAGCCCATCACTTCCAACATTGATCTCCACAGATAACCAGGTCTGTTAATATTAAGCTGCACCTTCTGTTCACGTGTCTTTAGCAGGACTAAATATAAGAGCTGAAATTAGAATCCTAAATTAAATTCATTTTTTTCTCCATGATTGGTCATGGTAAAACTAGTAAACATAGTAAACTGGCTTTAAGTAAAATGACTTGTGTCTCGGTGAGTACACCAATCACAAGGTTGTGGGAAAAATATCCTGGGGGTTGAGATAAAGCAAATGCAGACGCCATGGCAATGGAGATCTCCCAGCAACACAGAGAGAGAAGAGCTGGTAGAGAAACTAAATATGAATGTGTACATAGTCTGTAGGAGACGAACAACAACAACAAAATCTGGGTTTTAGTGCTTCGTTTGTATCCAATATTTTGAATTAGAAACTTAAAAAAAAAAGTCTCCACTAGACATATAGGACAATTTTTCCTTTTTTTATAGCAGAATTTGAAAGCTTATTCTAGTCATCTAATATGTTAGGCAGAAGTCATGGAGGTTTTTTCTACAATATTAAAACAATGTTCAATACAATTTTTATCCCATAATCTTCAATAATTATATTTCAACCAATTTAAAATGATTATAATAATCATCATTAAATAATTATTTTCTACATCATGTTTTACACACTTTATGATGAACTCCACACAGAAAGGACTGGGACCGCTCCTCCAAGGAATCCCTTGGCTACCGTGCTGCCCAATAAGGTCACTTAGCAAAATGACTATGTGGACGGCTGTCCACATGTGAATTGAATAAGATGTTGCATGCTGAGTTTGAGCATGTTAGAAGTCTCTTTGGATAAAAGCCTCGCTAAATGCAGAGAATGTAAATGTACGACAATTCACTTCACAACAGAGAGCGCTTATAGGACCTGATGAAGTTCTGCAATTATCGGAACTCAAGTATTGGAACATGCCAACTTATTGAATTCAAGAGTTCCAGCCACAGCTGTAGCTAAAAGGTACAATGGTATGAACATGTAGACATTTTGATCAAAAGTGTAACGAAGGCCCTTTCCTGTTCCGGCGTGACCGTGCCCCTGTGAACCAAACAAACTCTATACACGCTTGAAAAATTCCTAAAGAGCCTCTAGTGGCACACAACCCTGACCGCTTTGAACGGTCATTAACGCGGCTTTCGGTGCCCAGCTGTACTGAATCCCACAAATACACTTTAAAGTCAAGAGTGACTGACATTATAACTAAAAAGGTCACTCTGTTTTAATAGCATTTGTTTTTGTGAGATGGGATGTCGAACAAACTCAAATACCTTTGGCCATATAGTGTATGTGGAGACTCTTGTGGAGTCTTTGAGGGTAAAACTGTTCTGACGGCATATAAACCTGGTGAGATTTTAATTTGACTTTTGATATATTGTTTTGTCTTTGTGAATAAAATAAGAAAATGTGCAATATGCATCGTATTATTCTTTGCATCCACCCACTGTACCAGCTGCAGTCCTGTGCATGAGCATAGTTAAGCCCTTGGACTTTGCATGTATTTAGCTAGAGGAAGGCTGCTTTGACTGAACCCTGTGAAAATTTAGATCAGGGTTGTTGCTTATATTTTTACAAAAAACACTGAAGACCTTTACAAGATTTTTTCATGACATTTCTGTTCAAGCAATGTCACTGTGGCCATGAGGAAGAAAAACATAACACATTACAAATCTGCTTATGCATTAGTACAACAAAACCAGGGCTGTGTGACAGGAGAGCTCCAACTCCTACAGCCGTAATCTCTGAGGAAATATTTGCTTTTCTAAACAAGTTCCTGACTGTGAGGGGGCAAAAGGCACTAGTGTCCTCTTCAGGTATCTTAAATTTGTTGAATTCCGATAGACTTGGCTGTGCTAAAATGCAGCAAGAACATTTTAAGGTTATTGAGAACCTCTTACACTTAGTTCATCACCTTGTGCAGCACACTCATTTGTCAACATAACCGCTGGTGAAAATGTTATTTCAGGACACTTGCAGCGATCTGAAGTGAGGAGCAATTACAGTTCCAGGGTTGTGAGGTGAGAGTGAGAGACTGTATCTGTATATGCATGCGTGTGTTTGAGTGGGTGTGAGACAGTGAGTGTGAGACGGTGAGTGTATCTACATGTGTATGTACACATCTAAGTGAAGGAAAAAGGGGGCATACCTGTACATGCACGTGTGTGTGTGTGTGTGTGTGTGTGTGTGTGTGTGAGAGATAGAGAGAGGATTTTTCCCTTGGATTGTAACATAATAATAGTTCGCATTTTTAAAATGGTTCAATCGTGGCAATATATAAATGTGTTTGCATTTTAACGCTAAATTGTCAATAACAATACAACTTGCTAATTTTGTACCAAATTGACCCTACTTATACCAGAAAATGCACTTTTGGAATGACAGTATGTACATATAGAGGTAACATAAGTACAGTGTAACGAGCTGATCTGTGGTGTATGGCGTAATAATGAAATAAAGATCTCTGTAGTGTTTTTAGCTTAAAAGAAAACTGACGTGTCGAGTGCTGTCATTTCAAAGAAGGATGCTTTTAATAACAGAAACATCAACTATAATGAAGGCAACACTGAGCTTTTGCCAGTCCCCAGGGAGTTCCAACAACACAAGGAGAATAATTAGAGGAGGTTAAAAAGTGAGAAGTGCACTTAAACTAAACTTCAGTAAACAATGAGGAAGTGAGCTTCGGAGTAAATGAACGTCTACAGTTTCTAAGCCTTAACGCCCATCTCCAGTCCCAGATAAGAGTGCTGATTGGTTGTTAAGACAGCTGCCACTCCATAATCTCTGTGATTGGTTTGCTACTCTCAAAGAAGCTGAACTTCGATCTATTCACTGATACTACGAGACACTGTGACAGTGGGAGAACACTAAACACGCACATGTCTATTGAGACCTGATGCAGATAATCATAATTATAATAATACTAATACGCCGCGATCACGATGACATAACAACAGTATTTAAAAGCTGCTTTACATACTGTTTTAAATGTATTTTGTTTGGCAAAAATAGACATTTACAGGCATTTTTTGACCGTGTCCAAACTTCACGTTTTATCACGATTCGAGGCTGCACTTACAACAAAACCCCTGCAAAAGTCGTGGGGTTTACTGTATCTCTACATGCACATGTGTTTGTACAAGTGAGGATATCTCTACATGCATGTGTGAGTGAGCGGGCCAGGACGTCCACTTGTATGCCTTTGTTTGACCACGTCCGTCTGTTTAAAACCTCCCAATGAGGTACTGTTTAGATAAGCTCCCATTAAGTTCACATGTAAAGGTTGAAGTGAATTTTAGGGGTATTTGACGTTTGAGGGAAATTTCAGGATGAACCGAATTTTTTGTGAGTGGTGTATCTGTATCTGCATATGTGTGTGTACAAGTGACTGTACATTTATGTGTGAGAGTGGGTGAGTGAGCATAACTATGTTCATGTGTGTGTACAACTGAGCATATCTGTACATTTATGTGTGAGAGTGAGTGAGCATAACTTTTATGTTCATGTGTGTGCAAGTGTGAATATCTGTACATGCATGTGAGTTTGTAAGTGATTATTTCTGTCCGTGCATGTATGCGGGTGAGCATATCTGTACATACATGCATGCATGTGTGTGTGTGTGTGTGCGTGCGCAAGTGGGCATCTGTACATGTCTGTGAGTATGTAAGTGAGCATATCTGTACATGCCTGTGTGTGTATTAGTGAGTGAGTGAACAAATGAAAGAGAGCACATACCTGCACATGCGTGTGGGGAATGCAGGAGGTGTGTGTGTGTGTGTGTGTGTGTGTGTGTGTGTGTGTGTGTGTGTGTGTATACAGACCCCGTGCTTGATTTGCTACTGTCAGTAATAAACAAGCTGTGTTTAACGATGGTGTGCTCTGTTGTTTAAACTCATCCTGTGCTGGTGCAGCACCTCTCCTGTACTTGGGTCTCAATAATCTAGTACTGGATTTAAAAGTTAGATCTAGAAGCTGCCATTAAACTAACCGGTTCCAATAAGTGGAATTTAGGGGGATGTGCTTCATCAAACCCAACCATTAACACATAAAAATGATTGATTTATGTTAATTAAAAGCCATTTAAATTGATTTGAACAGCTGATGCTTGAGTCCAATTGAGAGGGCAGTTCTGTCCATACAGAGTAAGAATGTTAATTGGTCATTTCACGTCAATTCAACAGATTTTGGGAGTTGACCACACTCGACCAGCTCAGAATTTGATGATTTTTGGTAAATAAGTTTTTACTATCACAACTAAGAAATATTACAATTCTATCACAATTATTTCTTGAGATCTGGTGGTTTAAAATTTGTGATTTTACTTAGTATGGGTATTTTTAAAAGTCTGATCTG
Source organism: Microcambeva bendego (assembly GCA_034509265.1). Classification (NCBI taxonomy): domain Eukaryota; kingdom Metazoa; phylum Chordata; class Actinopteri; order Siluriformes; family Trichomycteridae; genus Microcambeva; species Microcambeva bendego. The sequence continues at coordinate 17,557,028 of JAYDZG010000036.1, forward strand.
AGTAGTTATTGGTATTATTATTTAAATAATTAGTGAGAAAAAAATGCAGTGCTGGTCAATACCTAATTTTTAAATTTTCTGAAAATAGATAAATGGTGCAATTTTAAAGGCTAATAAAATTCGTAACTGGGGAAAAAAACCACACTTTTTAATAACTCTGCCCTGCCAAAAAGTGCAATAAATGTGGAAAAAATTACTACCAAACTTCAAAGAGACACACCAAATTTTTGAAGAGTTATACAGTAGCTAAATACAGCCAGAACCTATACTGTTGTTGATGTACATCTTAGATTGACAAATCAATGTACAGTTGCCCTTAATATTAATCGTAATTGCATTCAGAGGCATTATTTGGATTTTTTTTTTTTGCTTCAGAAGGGGCCATGGTACAAAGAAGACAATGCTATGTTTGAAATCAGCAGAAGAATCTGGACAAGCACATTTTTTTTCATTGCTCTAGTTGCTACAGGTAAGAAGTAATGGGCCCTAGTGATAAAACATGAAAATGAATGAATTTAAAAAAGACACTGCCAGCTCAAAGCTACTTTTTAAACACAGACCTAGTTGACTGTGTTTATAATCATCATATCATCCCATAACACTTCCATGTTTGCCTTTTAAGTGTTTTTAATCAACGATGCATGTGTGATTAGTCGATATGATTGACGATGACGGTTAAAAGTCGATCTGTTTCCTAAAGCCATGCCAGATAAGACATTAATATAGGTTTTGAGTTAAAGTGTCACAGTAAAAACTAACTTATTTCTCTTTCTGCATTTGCGAGTAGCTGGAAGGATCCATGTGACATGTTTATCTCTAGTACTGTTACTAATCCAGAGCGTTTTAGACATAGTGCTGCAAAAGATTTAAGAGGTTGGTGGTGTCCATTTTGTTGTATAATGGGAACATGTGCGGTTTGTTTTGAGAGGTTAGTTTCCAATGGGATTTTTTTAGATAGTAAAGTCTATTTGCTTTCATGATGGAACAAATCTCCTAAGGTTTACTGGTAAAGCATGTTTTCCATTCTATCTGCCACTTTTCGGTAGTGTAAGCTCTGAGAGCTGGTATAAGGTCATAGGGAGGTTAATGGCATTGCTAAATTTCAGATGATATAGCTTGTTTTGCTGCCAGGTCTGCTTGCTCGTTGCCTCTGAGGCCACAGTGACCTGGGAGCCGGCAAAACTTTATATTGTGTTTGTGTGTTCTTAGTTGCTTTAATATTTAAGTAATATTTGGTATAAATGGATGAGAAGAGCTGTAAGATGCTAGGTCCTGGAAGCAGGATTTCGAAAGTAGTGGTAATCACTCTGTATGTGTTCCAATGATAACCATATGGCTTTCCAGTGAAGACAGCCTTGGTATTTATACTTACGACTATTTCCGATTTCTATTAAGTCTTGTTGATATACACTCCTCACAAAAAGTTGGGATATTTGGCTTTTGGGGGAAATTTCTCCAAGCTTTTGAATGCACATGTCCAGCTGGTCAATGTTTCAGTACATTTTGCACAACTAGGAGCTTAACGGCAAAATTCAAAACATTGACAATCATGTTTTATCCATGAATCAACCAATACATATCCTGGTTTAATTAAAATTTGTATTTAAACAGTCCTCTTCATCATGCTGTTCATATTCATAAGACCAAGACGGCACGAACTTTATCTGAGTCTGAAGCCAGAGATTATCAAGACAAAAGAATGCCCAACATGGGGGTTGAATAACAGTGCACTGGACATTCATTAAGAGGAACATGAACAAAATAACTTTCATTGAACTAATGTAAGGATGTTCGCCATCCTCTTTATTTTTCGTTTTCTAACCTTTAAATACTCTAAACTGTTTTCAATCAATTATATCTCCGTGCGTGCCCCAAATTACACTGCTGCAGTATGGCTGTCTGGCTTATTTCCAATTCATGACTATAATTTCCTGCTCAGCACTTTGCAGGTTATGAATAGTACATTTATTCTTTTAGTTTTACGACTGGCCTAGACTTGTTAGCATAATGGGAGCTGCGATTTTTAAATAGGTACCACAAGTTTTTTTTTTTTTTTAAATGAGAAACCGTTCCAAATTTCATTACAAAATAATAGAAAACTAACTTCACATCGTGCTTAGCTTAAGTTTTAGTTCTGATTTGGATATTGCAGCCACCATCTGCTTTCCTGGCAGAGTGTGTGAACAAGACTGATTATAATAAGCTTATCATTAAGTTTTACATAAACTTTAAGTCCAGAACAATTATCAGGTATGTTAGAACATTCAAATTAGTGGTGGTTGTATGTAGTTCTTTCTGTTTTAGAGAAACAGATGTAAGCGCTAAATCTGGATGAAATCACTCTGGAAGGTAATATATGAGACATAAGCTGTACCACCTTAAACTTACTAAAAGCAATTAGACACTTGTGGTAATAACCTCCCTATAAATGCAGCATTTATCTAATCAAAGCTTGTAGACCGTAGTTGATAAGGAAGTGAGGGCAGTCTCAACAAAATAATGGTTAAACCACATTTGTAGGTCAGCTGTGTGTGCTGTGCCCCGACTGCATGCTAAGGCACTAGGTAAGTATTAAAAGTAATTGTCAAGTTGTTGGTTGAAGTAACAGGCATTTAACCTTTCCAATCAAACCTTTTTGATTCCAGACATTTCAGGTTGGCAAGATGCATGTTGTAAACAGATGGCACTTTGGAACAGGTGTCCAAACTGCATTCAAATGCAGCACAAGTTATTTACAATACAAAGTTTGAACACAGATAAGCCTCAATAAACGGTATGTTTGGAGAACGAAATCTGCCTTTCATTAACTGCACACCCTCACGTATTATCATTATGGTGGTACAATGTTTTGGAAGCATACTACATGCATCAAGGGCACCTTCTTCTATCGCTGTGACCATAAAATTAACCCACACTTACATTTCCTGGATAGGGAGACTGTTGTTTTATATCTGACGCCAATAAGAAGCATCAATACATAAAATCATCAGGCAGTGTGACATAGCTTCAGAAATCTATGACGAGAACAATGAACGCAATTTACTTACGTCAATAATTGTACGGTGTTTTGTCCGGTTGCAATTGACGTCATTAATTGTTCCTAGTCTTTTTTTTTTTTCTAAGGTTTTTGAAAATGTATTCAAGACACTCACTTCATGTATTGGAAACTGCAAATTGTTTTCATCTTTATTTTAATGCTGTATTATTTTGATCACATACTAAAGAGAGCTGGTACCTCATCTGCTGATCAAAAGAAGCTCTTGATGTCTATCACTTATGTTGCAGAAGTCAGGTAAATAAAATCGCAGTTGCATTGTCTTACAAATCTGTGGTGACAACATATGACACAACAACACTACAACGTTTCCTTCCACCCTCATGCTCGGTCCCCAGCCAAGAAGGGTAACCAAATTTAGCACTGGTATCTAGGAACAGAACCGGTCACTTACTGTTCCTAGATATAAACAACTGCTAAAAGTATAGTCACAGGATTAAAAATGAACCATAACAAACTGCAGCAGTTTCTAAACTAAGGCGCATGACCTTGGTGGGTAACCAAAAACAGTAGGAGGGCTGGTTTTCTGTCTGACTGTATTCTGACTGTTTTTAATAATGATTTAGGATTGAAATCAAGCTGAATGCTTGATGAAAAGATGAAATATTCTATTAAGAGTCAAAAATATATAAGATACAACCTCAGGAGCCATGCCACGCTGAAATGGACCACTCAACGTGTTCTTTGCTGTGACAATCTGGTCAAAATTAAGATCTTGAAAGTGAGTTGATAAACTTGTAGTGTTATTTCAGTGAATGAAACTTCTAGATGCAAAATCTGACATGTATCTTTTATTTTATTCTTTTCATTGTACTTAAAATAAAAGAAAATGTAAAAGTAAATATGTAATGTTTGAGGGTGCTGTCAATTTATCTAACTTTCTACATATGTTGCCAAATAAAGAAAAAATAACAGCCAAGGTTAATTTGTGCACTGTGTACTTTTCCACTTGCCATTAAAAAAACTGAATAACATCTAAAACCAACATATATCTCATTCTAGACAGAACAATACACGTTCCTATAATTTAGTCAGTGGCATACATTACATGTTATTTAGCTAAATTGTTTTACGTTAGCACTACTAAAATAAAGTTTAGCTAATTGAGGACATGCTAGTAAAGGCAATGACAACAATTATTACACAAAAAGTTTTCTAATAAAATGTATTTCAAACATAAGAACATTTCTGTAAATATTACGTTCATAAAAGTAATAACTTGTATGTAATAACGACTAACTGTAATAGCATTGATGTGACCACTATCATAAGGTTATTTGTATACTCAATCTATTACTGAATTTAGCACGTAAGTTCATGAGGAAGTGTGGATATGAGACATGTAAAAGCTTTGCATTTAGCTCTACCTTGGGTCCTAAATACTAAAACACTACATAGTATTAATGTTGTATATATGTTGTGTATATAGACTGCATACGCAGTAGTACGTTAGTGGGCAGTTTTAATGGCAGATGCATGTACTCAGGGCACCTCCTCCTCTAACCGTGGCCTTCTAATATGGCCACAACATGCTCCTCAAAATATAAATAAACCCCAGACCGACTAAATGTGCTACTTTATTTTATTAAGCCAATAACCTTACAGCGGTTCAAACACCTGATGATGCAGAAATAATAACGCGAATAAATGATCCCTATGTATGTTCGTAAGTACATTCAGATCACGCCACCACAACACTGAAGGAGACGCTGTTTGCTCACCGTGTCTCTGTAGTTAAATGCCTTTTACTCCGACACGCCTCGTAGTTCCTGCATTAGACTGCTGTGTCCGGCTGCCAACTTATTTACCCTTAAAACGGCGTTATAATCCTCATGGAGATGTGGCTAATGAGTACATAAATGACGTTTGCTCTGTCCGACTGTCGC
>JAYDZG010000036.1:17602552-17612905 GCA_034509265.1 Microcambeva bendego
GTCTACGTCTACTACACGTGAATGACCCAAAGTAACCCCTCTTTCCATAATTACAGTTAAAGTGAATACCTACATTAAGCATCACTGCTATACAACTATGCACATTTCAAGAAAATTAGCACTGCAATGCATTGGATTATGCAAGAGCAGAGCCCAGCTGACCGGTGGCATCGCTGAGATTCAAACCTGAGTTCAGACTCTCAGTGCTGGTGTGCTAGCGGAAATCCCGCTGCTCTACCTGGACACACACAGAAACCCACCGTAACACAACTACTAATTTACCAATTTATAGAAAGTTTAAACTTGTTTGATTATGTTTATTCCTTAAACTATTCAACCTGGAACCTTTATAGAATGTCACGTATGTTTTTTCATCTACTTTATGTCGACACATATGAGGACAAAATGAATGAACAAAATCTTTTTATTGTGGTGTAGTGAAGCCTCACCAGTTTATTTTTCATAACCCAATATTAAACTGGTCTATGTTATGCTAGTTATAAAAATCTTACCTGAGATTTGCTTCCACAGTCCTGTAATCCAGCAGAAATGACTACTTCAGAGAGAGTGAGAAAATCCATATTAGGTGTGCATTCTCCTGTGGTGTTCTCTTCACCTAACCGAATTAAAGCAGGAGATAGAGGAATACCATGTCCAAAATACTTTCTTTTTACAAATATCCACCAATTCTTTTCTCCACATTTTACAGTCAGACCTTCATTCTCAACCACATCGTCAACTTTCGAAACGGAACGACCAGAAAAGATTTTAGAGTCATGTTTCTTAGCTTGAACATCAAAATAGCGTGAATTTAATTTCTCGGATATAGACGGGAAAGCGAATACAAACGCATATAAACAGATAAACAACATCTTTATCATTGTAGTGAGTTATTATTTTTGAAGAAATATATTTAGCGCGTGCTTTAAGATTCCTCTCGTAACTCGGCAGGGCGCTATTAATTGTCACCTGTTCCACGGGTTGCCAAATGATATTTACTAAAGTTCCCCAATGGTCGATGAAAACCGTTTCAATACTAAACTCAACAATAACTAATAATAACTTAATAAGCATAAAATGGTGAATACATTCCTTTATGTGATGTGGTATGTTCTTGTAGTTATTTTCCATTTGCGAAATAAATATGCATAAGTTGATCTGAAATTGATCCTAGATGTGCAATTTCACACACACTTTGTTGGATACATACTGATCTGGCAACCTCGCTGTGGAGGAACTTACAGTCGCGCGCTGCGGAAGGATTTAATAGACGGACAGGTTAGTGTGGGCAAGTTTTTACGCTTGTCTGCTTATGTTGGAATTATTAAAGTGGCCTCACTTGTAATAAAATAAAAATACTCTACTAAGTCACATTTGTTTTAACATGAACATGCAAAAAGAAGAAATCGACTGGGGAGAGCGATTATGTGTTCAGGATCCGATGCTATATACAGATGTGACTGATAAGTTAGTGGAGAACGCACATGAAGGACTGGCACCACCACTGACTGACTATGAGACTTGTTCTGTTATATCAGGACAGTGTCTCTATTACCATTACAGATGTGACGGGCAGGACGACAGGGGTTGGGGATGCGGGTACCGGACCGTCCAGACCATTTGCTCTTGGATTTGTGCCAGCAGATCAAACAATGATAAAACAAAACGAGCACCATGTCTGGAAGAAATGCAACAAGCTTTAGTGACGGTGGGAGATAAACCCAGATCATTTTTGGGTTCGCGGGAGTGGATAGGAACATATGAAGCTGCTGTGGTTATGGATCAGCTTTTTGACGTGCCATGCCGTCTGGTTCACGCGCGCAGTGGAGGCACCGAGCTCGAGCGGGAGGTCCAGAAGCTTCACGCGCATTTCCTTACACGTGGCTCGCCAGTCATGATGGGAGGGGACAGGGACAATTCATCCAAGGGTATTTTGGGAGTCTGTACTGGAAAAGAAAGCACCTATTTGCTGGTGATGGACCCGCACTATTACGGACCTCTCCTGGACAGGGAGGTTCTACAGAAGAAAGGCTGGGTGGCCTGGAAACCTGTTAGATCTCTGGATCCAAGTTCATTTTACAACTTCTGTCTACCACAAACCTAATCGACATGCTAGATCAACTAATAAATATTAATGTATGAATGTTTTTTTTATTGATAGATATTAGTCAATTTTAGCTTTAGTTGTGACACCCAGAACTAAGCAGTAAAATGTAAAACATGTCTGGCTTGATTCCTTAAGTTTTCAATTCCCATGCTGCATATTGCTTCTTTTTTATTTCCACAATTTAGTTTGTGTTCTCAAGTTATCTATACCACATAAGAACCAGTGGTAAATAGACAACATAACAACAATTTAAACTCAGCATAATATTTCTTCTAATTCTTATAATCTTTTTGTATTTTTCTTGAAGAACATATCTCTAAGATGATGACGATGACATGGATTGTACACCAGCTTCGAGAGTCTGAACTCCCCGGTTCAAATCTCGGTGTTGTTGGTTAGCTGCGTGCTACCCTAGCCACAATGATGCACAGACCATTGTAGTGCATTGTAGTGTCGACCACAAGCCAGGATAAATAGAAGGGTTGCATCAGGAGGGACATCAAATAAAATTATGCTAAATCAAAACTGCAGACCTCTAATAGGAGCAGTGGAATAACAACCTGTCTAGTGCCTGTCTAGAGTTAATACATGGGCCCCCGTGCATCGGACCCTCAGTAGATAAGGCACTGTTTAGGACCATTACATTTTGACAAGTGCACATTCACATTTGTTCAAATTTTTTTTCACAGGTATGCCCAGAAATGATCATTTTTGGTATTGCCACCATTGGTGACTAGGGAAACAATTCTCTAGTTTCTGTGCAGAACCCTTCCTATTTGATAGTACTTTTATTTTAAAATGTATTTATGGTAATTGTTTTTTAAGAAGGAGTAATATGCCAAAAGTCACTTTCTCTCGATAATTACATTTACATGTTTTATTCTCAATGAATATTCTAAATTTAACTATTTATCATATTAATAAAATAAAATGTATACTTTTAGTTTATAGTAGTTTGGGTTTGTTGGAAGGTTGGAAGGTTTGAATCTCATTTTTGTGTCTTCACTTTAGATCGAGGGATGCCATACAATGTCTGACCATATGCTCTGACTTCCCAACAAGCGAAGATACATAAAGTACAGTTAAAATAACTGATTTTTTTATGTATGTAATTTCTTTACACTTAGTAATGTGTTAGTATAAAACACCAACATTTAAACCATATAGTTTATTTACCACTAAGCATCATAAAGACAACCATGCCCTTGTAACATCTGTAATAAATGAAGCAGAAATCACTTTTGTGCTTTCAAGCTGTTCCAATTACTCAGCTATTCTGTGTTATGCTAAAAGCAATGTAAATTTAAAAAGAAAATCACTATTTACTTTTTATTGGTCAGACACGCAGTCCTTATAGAAGATCTGGAAGTTCTTGTCCACTTCCATTCGGTTCCTCAGGAAATTCTCTAGATTCTTAACAGAAACCTCTAACAGGATATTGTTAATATGATCATTTCGTCCATAGGCACCAAATGTTGGAAATTTGTAGCGCTCAGAATAGGGTGTGTTATGGTCATATTCAGTACAGCAGTAGGCAGTCCACATGTACTCTGGAATGGCCACACGGTCCAGGTTGTTACGCCGGATCATGTTGCCAGAAGTTGTGACTCCTGTGATTATGTAGGCCTTTCCACGGCAGTAGTTGTTGAGCCGCCTTCGTATGAGATGCTGATGTGCAGCCCAGGGTCCATTGCTGAACTCTTTAATTTGTGGCACCACATTGGTTAGGGTGTATGTAGCAATTTTGTCCAAAGGGTCTGCCTGGTGCTGGTCTGGATTGAGCTGACCACGCTCGTATTGGATCATATCTGTGTAGTCTTCTAGCACAGCTTGGGTATCTTCAAAGTTGTTGGCCATAGAGGAGGACTGAGAAAAGGTCTGCATGTCACCACTGGCATCGCCAGAGGCCAACTAAGCACATAAAGTAAGATGGTTAAAATTAATATAGACAAACACACTGTCATGAACAAAAAACAGCAAGTCAACATTTTATCCTCAAAGTTGATGAGTTAGAAACGGGAATAAATTATTTAAGGAAACTAAAAAAGAGATAAACTGTAATGGCCAGACAACTGGGTCAGAGCGACTTCAAAACTGCATCTCTTTTGGTGTGTTTCCGGTCTGCAGTGATCAAAAGTGGTAAAAAGAAATAACAGTGGTAAACTGGTGACAGTGAAGGCTCATTGATGCACAAGGGGAGATGAGGAAGATGCGCAGTGCAATGTTTGTGGTGTATTGGGAAGCAAAAGCGGACCAACACAGTATTAGCAAGGTGGTTATAAATAATTAATATAATAATATAATGTATAAATAAATTATAATGCTTAATGGAATTCCTGGCTTTGTTCTGGAATGAAACTGAAATCTGAGTTCTGAGATGCAGTATTGTCTGTATCATTGAAAATAAAGCATGTGCCAGATCTTTGCCCTGCATTGAGTAATTGTGTATATAACAGACAAATATTAGTCAAAGCATCATAAAAACATTTTAACATTAAGATTTTTAAATGTCTTTTACATGTTTCTACGCTTTAATATTAAATTATAAAATAAATGTCACATTGAGCTAACTATTAAATGTGTGATTTTACATGCTAAACTATTCATTCAAATGTCAACCTTTTTAAGAATTTGTAACTAAGCAGTAGTTATAGTAGTAAAATTCTAATAACTTTTTAATTTATTTTTTTCCTTAATGTTAAACTTGAACTGATTAACCATGTATATCATAATGACTGTAATGAAAGTTTAAAACATGACATTAAAACCATAATAATATCTGCACTGAAGGGTTAGAAACACTCACCTGAGGTTCAAACATCCATGGAAAGTCCACACTTTTCTCCCCATCTGATTTCTTAAATGTGTAGGCAGAGTAGATAGGAATGTGCTTCTGGGCATCATAGAGCGTAACAAAGCGTGGAGCACCCTCATAACGCTGGCAGATCTTCTTCAGGGATTTTTTTAGGTAGCCTCGGGGTGGGGTACCCTTGAACAGCGAGTCCTTACACTGATCGACATTGTTAAAGTCATCCACAACGGCAGCCTGTATAAACACAGGCAAAATGAACAATTGAAATATAATTGTACATAAGGCTGAGTTTGAGAGAGGATTTCTCATGATGAGCAATTCTTTAATTAATTTAATATTAGCTGCCGTTTACTGGTAAAATTACAGCGGTGTATGTGAAGTCTTCTAGCTGGACTCGACTCTGGTCTCCAGTCAAGCTAGACTGAAGTACCATGCGAAGTATTTGCCCTATTCAGTGATAGGCAGATGAACACACAATGACTAGCATTTTTTTACCTTTATCAGAGGGATAATTTGTACGCAAATATGCATTTGTTGGGTTTTTAAGTTATCTTAAGCAAACCGTAGATTGACGGTTTAATCCAAGCTCCTGGGAGGTTGCCAGTATGCCTAAGTCATTTAATCTGGAGTGTCTATTCCTCAGTTCAATTTCAATTCATCCGAATGGTTTTCAGGGTGGATAAGGGTTCTGCACACACTGAGTTCTTTCATGCTAAACTGGTTGTTTCATGGACTTTGGTTTGTGCAAGTATGTGAAAGCAGATTCTGATAAATCAGTCATTGAAACATCTGTTACAGAAACCTGAGTTCTAAAGGGTTTGAAGGTTGTGCCGGGCTCACAAATACAGAAGGTGCATGGCATAACATCAACATGATCGATGTGGGGCATCGATTGTTATTTTGGGTTAATGATATTATCTTTGATTGTGTAAATGCAAAATAGACACATTAACATTATTTAGAATAAAATTATTTAGAACTTTGTCTTATTCTTTCTGCAAACTATCTAAAGGTCTCCAACAGCAGTTTCAAAATTCTACACACATCCTTGAGTCCAGTACTAGTACCGGTAATGTACTTTTATTTTAAATTCCAATTCTTCAAATTATTTGAATGTGTTGCAGACCTGAAAGGCCGGAATGGATCCATATTAACAAATAACAGACAGGTGACCAGACAAAACATGAAATATCATATTAAATAAAATTCACAAAATGTATACAAAATCTGAACTCCATAAGGTGAGAGCTCACACTGACTGTCCTTTTTCAGCCTTTATCAGAGGGGTAATTCGAAGGCAAATGTTCTTTTATGGGGTTTTTATGGTAATTGTAAGCAAACTGTAGTTTGACTGTTTAATCATTTGATATCGCCACATAGCCAGTAGACATTTGTTTTTCTTCACTTCCTGTGTAAAATCTGATTATATTCATAATGGTCAAGGCGATATTTATTTTTATGACCTGACACTAAACTTTAGATAGTCCTGACTTTTCTGGCAAAATGTTTTAATATGAATGTAAACATGAATTTCATATTTGAAATGATTTGGGTGCATTTCATAGTCCTACGAAAGAAATATAATCCCTTATATCATATATATATCACCATATTTTGTGTTTTACAGTAGGTTTGACTTGAGCACTTTGCCAAATGCAGTTTTAACTTTGTGACTTGAATTACTTCAACACCACAGAGAAGCACATTAGTCATGTTATATAAATGCATACTGGGGAGGTGAAGCAAAACACTGCATTCATACTGGTGTTTTGTGCTGTTGTGACCAAAGACAATCAAGAAACTTATATTTTTCAAAACCCAAAGGTGACTATGGAGCACTGTGACTCTAATACACTACATTATAGTTGAGTGTGAAAGAGGGATTATTAAATATACATACTAACAGTGATTCATACCGATATAAACACGTTAGCCGGAGTCTTTTTAAAATAACATAGCAAATATCACATATACTTACATTTTATTTTAATGAATTGTTTCAATTGGGTCAAGGTGGGACATTTCACGCTCTTCGCTTTAACCCAAAACATTAAGACTTTACTTTTTTTCTTGTTAAATTCGTTTTGTTTGTACATGCCATTTGAACAACCGAGTGTTTTGTGTTTGATTTTGTGTGTGAGATGAAGGTGAAGTTGTAGTTCAGTTGTTGAACCTTATCGAATGATCTGATAACATGGTTTTGCATATATGTGTCATGTAAACTCCGACTAGATGTTACTAACAACTATTTTATAATAAACTTTCATTTTGCATTGTACATCTGTTTTTTTGTCAATAACACTTATCAAATTTTACCTAGTTAACCATTTGCATGCTTTTTAAAGTGTATGTTAATCAGATGGGATAATCAGGTACATAATAGAGGGTTTAATTGTCACCGTGGGTGAATTTATTATGTTAGATAGAATAAGAGTTGTATTGTATTTATGATTATAGAATAGTGTTATATAAAGTCACCCAACATGCCAGGTTTTACTCAAAATATATAATGATAAAACTAAGCACTAATAATGTTAACTGCTTGTAAGTAACAATAATGTTGAAAGTGTTAAAATTAAGGCCATGTATAAAACAGAAAGACTTTTAATATAAACTTTTAATATAGAGTTTAATATATTTTAATCGCATGTGATGTGAATAAACCAAAACTTGTGGCATGCAGAAACATTGGCAAAAATAATAAATTAGACATGCTTTATTAATTTGACATTAACAGTAGGGAGTACAGTCTTTACAGTCAAATTAATATATATTGTGCTGAGTAAAAGCCTGACTTTTCAGGACAGTCCAGATCAGACGGACATGCAGTCACTGAGAAATAGTTTAAAGTTTTTGTTGACAAAACCAGATGCCTTCAGGAATTCCTCTAGCTTGGGGACAGGTACCTCCATGACCTGGTTATTCTCCTTGTCATTGGGTGCATAGTAAGCAAAGGCAGGAAATTTGTAGCCCTCACCATAGAGTGTATTGTGGTCATAGTTGGTGCAGCAGTAGGCCGACCAGAGGAACGAGGGAATAGCCAAGCGGGCAATGTTATTCCTGTGAATCATACTTCCAGAAGAGATCATGCCGGTAATCACGTAAGCTGTACCATGACAATAGTTGTTGAGTCTTTGGCGAATGATTTGCTCCTGACGCTTCCATGAGCCTCTGTGGAACTCTCTCACCTGTGGTACCACATTGGTAAGCGTATACGTTGCTGCTTTGTCATCTGGGTGGGCCTGGTGCTCATCAGGGTTCAACTGTGCCCGTTCATAGAGAACAGCATTCGTGTAGTCCTCCAGAACAGCCTGCACATCCTCAAAGTTATGGTGCATGTGGTCATGGGAAAACTGCTGCATCTCACCTGTATCTGAGGTGGTAAACAGCTGCTCAGTAAAACACAGTGACACAGAAGATACAAGAAAGTTTTATTTCCACTTTCTCTGCTCTTAAAGTTAGTTAATCTAAATCATTGTTATTAAAAATATAATTTTCTTCTATTTTTTTTTCTTTTTTGACAGCATATTTTAAAAACAAATACTATTATTGTTAATATTTCACTCACCTGGGGTTCATACATCCAGGGAACATCAACCTTAACTTCACCATCAGAGCGTTTGAAGGTGTAGGCAGAGTAAACCGGGATGTGATCCTTGGTATTGTACAAGGTGACATAGCGGGGCTTGTTTCTGTACCGCTGGCAGATCATAACCAGTGAGCTGTCTTCCAGACCCACTGGAGCTGTGCCCATGTACAGGAACTCTCTGCATCCTGGTGACAGAGTCACCTCCACCATGGCTTTCACAGGCACTCCAACAAGAAACAATGTAGCACCAAAAAGAAGAAAATCCTTTGACCAAATTGTCAACATGATGACCAAAATAAAACAGATGACCAAAAGGCAAAATATACTTAAACGTTCCTTATTTGAGCAAGTGCCTGCTGTCTTACTGTATATGACTCCTAATACGAGGAACATTGTAATCTAATTCTGGATGCAAATCAGGAAGGCAAATTTTTATTCCAACTGATGCAGTTTATCTTGGCTTTTCCAGGTTTGCTCTACACAGCATATGAACCCTATACTTACATTTTGAATTTTGTTACTTACAAACAAAACTTCATTAAAATGAAAAAACCGATTTATTGAAAAAACTATAATGACAAGAACCTTAAATCAAAGAATGAAGTAACGAATACTGATGTTATGTTGTTGCTATTTTAATTCCAGAGACTATAGCGATGTCTCATTCTATTGCAGTAGACTTAGCAAAACCAGAAGGATTTTTTGCTTGTGATATTAATTGTGCTAGTGGAAGGTTGTGTTTAATAATTCAGGACTAGCTGTTAAGACCAAATAGTTGTAGACATTACAGACATATTAACATTTAATAATGAGTCATGTTATATTAATGTTCTTGTTCTTGCTCTCAATTTGGACAACAATTTGATACAAAATGGTTTTATTTCCTCTTCCTTTTCGTCTTTGTAAACTTGTTTTCCGAAACACAACCATTAAGGAATATGCTAATATTTGTGTCTATTCCACTCTGTTTCTGCAAAAACTGTTCCAGTGCCCTTAACGGGACCTCCACAACAGTATGGTCTACTATGTCATTAAGACCATAGGCTGCATAGGAAGGAAACATGTACCTGACTTCATATGGTGAATTTCGATCATAGCGTGGGCAGCAGTAAGCTGACCACAGATACTTAGGAACAGCAATGCGGTCTCTTCCACCTTTTCGAATAGTTAGTCCAGAAATGGTCACCCCTGTAACCACATATGCCACCCCTCTGCAAAAGTTGTTCAGTCGTCGTCTTACTCTATTTGTATAGTCTGCCCATGAGCCTTCGGTGAAGTCCGTGATCTGAGGCACTACATTAGTGAGGGTATAAGTAGAAGCTTTGTCCTGATCATTCGCTTGGTGCTGATCTGGGTTCAGCAGTCCACGTGCATACTCCACAGCATCAACGTAGTCATCCAACAAAGCCTGGCTTTTCTCTATCTGAGGCTCAGTCTCATCTCTAGGGATTAGAATTTGCATGTTTCTGCTCTCTTCCTGAGAGACCAGCTGGGGTAGGGGAAACAACAATTTTCATTAAAATTTAACTTCAAAAATGATGAAAATTACAGACTTCTCTCATCTTTCTAAGTAGGAGAACTTGCACAATCGATGGCTGATTAAATACTTTTTTGCCCCAATGTACATGTCTTTGGACTGTGGGAGAAAACTGCAATACCTAGAGTAAACCCACACAGACATTGGGAAAACTTACAAAACCCACACAGAAGGACCCGGAGCACCTCACCTGGGTAGAGGGTTATTTTAGCACAAATCATGACTCGCTGTTGCTCGTTTTTGCATTTAGATGTTAGGGTATCAGTCTGAACCCAGCCCTATGTCTCTGTGGGTTTACTCTGGGTGCT
>JAYDZG010000036.1:17653357-17664838 GCA_034509265.1 Microcambeva bendego
CAAAGAGTCCTTAGTAACAAAGTCTGTCCAGAACTATCACAACCACACACACACACACACACACACACACACACACACACACATATATATATATATATATAAATAAAAACTCACAATTTTACTCCCAAATCTTCCATAAATCTAGCTTTGTTATATTCTATACTTTCTCCCAATTTAGCCAAGTCTTCTGCTGCTGGAGGATCCCCAATTTGCAGTTGAGCTACGTATATTACTGTTCAAGCCTCCTCAGACACGTGTGCAAGCCTTAAAAAGAGCCCATTTTCACCCAAAACAGGGATTGCTACTGCTTAGCTGTTCACGAGACAAACTATCTATCGGTGCCTACTCAATGTAAATTTTTCCCGCTTCTATAAAATCAGCTTTAATGATAAATGTTTATGGCCTAATATATCCATGATGAAGAGATTATCAGTGTTATTCACTTCACCTGTAGGCGGTCACGTTACTCACACTACCACAAATTACAAATGAATGATACTTTATTTATAATGAAAAAAAAATCTGTTCTTTGCATTGCATAGTCCATTATGATTATTGTTTTTGTGAACACATCCGATATATAGGTGCTTTCAAGCTATCACAGATGAGCTATGAGAAATTGATGAGGGGCTTAATGATATCATGGCCAAAAATAAACGTCTCAGCATGTGTGTACTGATGTGCAGCATAAAATCCAGGAGAAAAATGAATGACTCTGAAAGAAGTCAACCAGCAGGGATTTTTCTGTAGGGAGTTGGAGGTTGAAACGTTGTGTTTTGTAGAGAACGAAAAGGTCAGAAAAACTATAATGTGTTCGCAAGGTATTCTGATTCTGTCTTATGTTTCTATGTCTCTTTGCACTCATTGCAAGTCACTCAGGGTGAGTTTTTGCCGATTGCTCCACGAGTTCATAGTTGCTCTTGAACCGGGAAGTTCGAAAAGGTTAAGAATAAGATAAAGTTAAAAACAGACAGTTCTATTCTGTTTGGACTGGCAAATTTTGTTTTACTAGACAGATTTGAACTTTCAGTTCTAGTCAGGTCTACCTAATTACATACTAATACTACTTCTAATAATAATAATAATAAAAAAAATAACTAACTGGCCCTTTCCTTTACGATGATCATTGAATGTGGCCCTTAATTTGGGACCACTGGTGTATACAGCTAATATGTATAATTTACCATGTATGCTAACCTAGGGCAGTTGTAGCCTATCAGCTAAAGTATTGGAATAATAATCAAACGCAAGGCTGAAGAGTAGTGCAATTCATTTGTGATAAAATGATCTTGTAAATGATCAAACATTTAATTCATGCTCATTGTTGCTCAATGGTAGAGGTAATATTCAGCATGGACAAATGAACAAACTGAGCTGAAATAAATAAATGTGAGTGTGGAGTTGTGTTTGAGCAGCTGTAAGGAGACCTTCCTTGCAGACACGTCCTCGAGAGCAAAAATCCCGGTCTCCGGAGCCCTTGAGCCACACGCTCCGCTGTTGCTTGGCAACCATCAATTGCTACTGAGACGACACTCAGCATCTCCAAGAAAGGGACAAACCCTCATTGTCCATCTTATTGTCTTTAAGACGGTGTGTGTTTGCACATGTGAGAGAGTGTGTCTGGACATGTGAGGAAGTGTGTCTGTGAAAGTGTGTGTGAAGACTCAGGGCTAGATTCACACCTAAACTGGCAGTCTGTCAAGGTACCCATGAATATGTAGCAAGCGCCTTAGGTAACACAGTATAAACAAAGCAGAGAGGGACACAAACAGTGTGGATGTGTGTGTGTGTGTGTGTGTGTGTGTGTGAGAGAGAGAGAGAATACATGCATTGGAGAGAAACATAAGCACATGGGGTACTCAGGTACTCAGAGGTTTTTTAGGCCTGCTGTGAGCTTGTCTGCTAATACACATTAGCAGTCTATACACACTCTAAGCAATCACACAATCAAACACACAATGTACTGAGACACATGCACACCCAACTACATCAGCACAGTTGAGTCTTAAATTTGCATACACAGGCATGTGTATGCAAATATTATTCTTCTCTAATGCTTATGCAGTCATCGCTACTAAGAGTAGTGCCAATCAATGAGGTCTAAATGCTGCATAATAAATCATTTAAGGGTTTAGGAGGGAAAAGAACAATACATTAGATTTGTCATTTTATGCAGCTGCTAGTTAATCTACCCAGATTAGTCAAAATGTGTTTTCTTGAACCTGAAAGTGTATACTTATTCTTATTTTGGTTATTTAAGACAGTGCCAGAATTACAAATGCTTTAGCACCTTGAAATTTGAACATAAATATGTTTATAATAAGTCTTTACAAAAATATATATTTGTAAAACATCAATTCTATGCTACTTAAACAAATTTCTTTACTTATTTTAAGTTTCATCAGCTGTTTCCCTGGACAAGGTACCAATACATCTATATATACTTGTTCAAGTTACATCTTTAATGTAAAGTCTATGATATAATGTAGTAGCTACATTTGACTTTAGCTTCAGTTTTTACCAAGAATTTTGCTTTTTTGAGCTAAGACACATAAAACAGGTAAAAAATCCACCCCAAGAGTTTGTGCCCAATATGCTACACAGTACATCCTCAGAGGGTATCATTTGGGTTTTCACCAAGCCACACTCATGTCTGCTTGACGCTTCAAACTTGACAACCAGATATTTAAAATCTGTCTATGGTTGGGTGACATTTGATGGTGTGAAGGTATTCCATATCCAGTCATGGAAAGAAGTCTATGTAAATTATTTACTGATATGGAAATATTAACTTAAAGGGAGCAAATTTATATACAACTAGCGGTTTACCCCACATACATCACTACTTTGCATAAGTTGTACCAACCATTCAGTAGTAAACGCTACATAAAATATTTAGGTTGAGTTTAGGAGGGAAAAGAATGATAAATTATATTTGCCATTTATGTAGCTGTTATTTACTGTACCCAGTTTTCCACTATCTGCTTTTTAAAGCAACAAAATGTAACATAATAAAACAAGCATGTACTCAATTTTGCCAATTTAATATAGTGACATAATTACCACAAATTACATTTGCACCTTAAATTTGAACAGTAAATATGTTTATTGCAACCATTTACAAAACCCCCCCACCAATTCATTAAAAAAAACCCAGAAGTGCTGCGACCTTACTTGGACCCTTACCTGAAGAAATCAATGTTTTATTACCATATTTGCTAACACACACCTATTCTCTGTAAAGCTTAAAAATATTTGTTTTATCAATCTCATATTTCAGAGTTATTACCCTTGTAATTAGCTTGGAGGTCATTTTTTAGCAAAAAAATATTTGAGAAATTATAATGAGAAAATTATGATAGGATCATTAAATATGACGATGTTCCTGTTTAGCTGGGCTAAGAAGCTTAATTTTCAATACTCAGTGTGAAAGAGCTTAAAAACCATAAGCGACAGAGACCAGACAAAGTCATCATTTGTTTTAACGAATGTAAATATATTTAAAACAGATTTTTAGCTGTTTCAGGAACGTAAAGTAACTGCTTCATGAAAGTAGGACAGCTCAGGTAAGCAACTTCCACTCTCAAGTCAAGATGGATAGTATTGAGAATGAATAGCAGATGATCTGCAGTCGTGATCTTATCCAACCTCGTAATTACTTCCTTTTATTCAGACAGACTCATTATGGCCAATAGCCAGACTGCTCATTTCTCTGTATTCATAAGAAGATTTCAACACAGATTATTACACCCAGACTTCTAATCCTTGGGCCTTAGGTTTTTTGCACACATATGCTAATCAGAATGGATAAATAGACAGACCCTCTGGATGATAATGTCTTCTGAATAGAGTAAGAAAGCTTTACTGTATAAACAAAGCTAATGCACTACTTTACAGTGTATTATCCAGTCATACACAAAATATGTGTTGCCAAATTGGGATTATTTTTAAACATGGATGATTGACCTTTGCTTAAGCACATTGCAAATGTGAGTGGGGGAAAAGGGCCACAGAGGCAAGTGTAAGAATTTGAGTAAGTTTGACATGGGCTAAATAGTGATGGCTATTCGACTGGGTCAGAATGTGCGGTGTGGGCTGCAGTGGTGAGAATCTATCAAAAGTGGTCCAAGGAAGGAGCTGTGATAAACCGGCAACAGGAACAGCCAACGCTCATTGATGCATGTAGAGAGCAAAGGCTGGCTGGTGGGGACCAATTAAACATACAAGCTACTGTAGCACAAACTGCAGAAGTTAATACTGGTTCTGATAGAAAGATGTCAGCACAGTTTGTTGCAAATTGGGCAGCAAGAAGAAACCAACACAATATTAGAAAGTGTCATAATGTAATGCCTGATCCGGTGTGTAAACTTAAGAGGACCAAATTCTTGTCCAAGAGCTACCCACATTGTAATCAGATCCACCCGTTTATGGGGCAGCCATGGTTAGAGAACAAGCCTTGAGAGTTTGATTGTGAAGTTGCAAGTTTGACACCCAGAGCAACAGATCACAAATGAAGAGCCCTTGAGCAAGGCACCAAAACTTTAACTGTTCCACAGGTGCCATTGCTAGGGCTGCCCAATACTCTGGGCACATGTGCTTACTGCCCTCTAGTGTTCACTAGCATGTATTTGTTTGTTTCACTGCACGCATTGGGTTTAAATTCGGAGGACAAATTCCACTGTGTGAAAGGCACAGTGGTGAGAAGGAGTGCTCAAAATTTTTCTCAAATTGGTTCCTTTGATTTTAAAAGTTTGGTCAGTTCCCTTTACTGTTGCAATACATTTCTGGTAGGCAAGAAATAAAACTGCACATTTTAGAAGTAACAATTGAACGAAATTAGATTGTGAATAATGACACGGAGCTTCTCATCCAACATCAGTTCCAGACCTCACAAGCTCACTTTTCCCTGATCATGCAAGGCCCTTGATCAGTTCCCTTAAACCCCAATTGCTAAGATTGTATACTGTAAGTGTAAGTTGATAAATTGTCTGCTAAATGCCCAAAATGTAAATGTAAGTAAAGGTGACAGTGAATCTAAACCCAGTCATAAGCACTGCGTAAGTACAAGGATAACGTACTGCATATAGAGCCAGTTTATTTTAGGCATCATACATCTGATCTAACAATCACAGCAGGTATGCATTAAACATGGACCACTAAAGCTGTGCATCAATGACAACTTTTGCTACACTAATGTACCGTCCCAATCATGCATTCAAAATATGAATCCTAATTAAACAGTCTCTATGGAGTACAACAACAAACCTTAGCAAACCCCCAATTGAAAGTCAAGAATGAGGAACACCTCCTTGATGCCCCTAGCATCCACATCATCACCAAGCCACAATTGCAGCTTTTGAACAGTAAAAAACCCATAAAACATAAAGTCAGACACTACGGGAGATTGGTAAGCAAGCAGATATTCAGCATGAGTAAAAATACAGTCACCAAACTGAAGATACCACGCTGGCTAAAACCGATTCTTTCCAAAAAGGTCCTCGCCAAAATAATAATGTGAAGATAGAACTCATTTAAGTTCCAACTGGGCCAGCTACCAGCAGCAGGTGAAGAATAAAAGGAATTCAAATTCAGGCCCAAAAGTCCATCCCAGAAAGCAGCTATGTGTAAAAGATAAACAGAAAAAAGAACAAAGATGCACTACTGTGAAACAGCAGGTGGGTGCATCTTGTGTGCACAAACACAGTACTGAACAGAAGGACAGAATGTGTGTGGATGGGCATTATCTCCTTCACCAAGACTGCTGTTTCCTTAAAAAAGTTCTAGTTATGTAAGTACTGATGCTTGATTTTATTTTAATAAGTAATCACGTGATAAAGAAACAATGAACAATATGCAGTCAATAATAGTTTAGAATACAGACATGCTGAAGAGAGTGTAAAAGACAGTACATGGAGTAGTATTATGCAGACACTTTTGGTTGCTCCCATTTGGGGTCGCCATAGCGGATCCTGGTCCTCATCATCGACTTGGCAGTTTTATGCCGGATGCCCTTCCTGCAGCAACCCTACCTAATTCATCCGGGCTTGGTACCTGTGCTATTATGTAGTGGCTAGGTATGTACGGGGCAATTTTGCATGTCCAACTAATCTGGTGGCATGTCTTTGGACTATCGGAGGAAACCCACGTGGAAGACATGCAGCCTCTACACAGGAAGTAACTGGATTACACTACTTGGGGTTCAAACTCAGGACTTCTTACTGTGAGGTGACACTCATATTAAGATAGAATAAAAGGGAGAAAATGTACTTTCTTTGTAAACATTTATTTGTTCTTCAAAAGAGAAGTGTGAGACAGTAAAATGCTGAGGCTTGTGCATATGACCTTTAGAGAAATGATTCACTTGTCCAATTGTTTCCCATTTTGAGCTCTTCACAATGTGTTCCCTACAAAAACTGTATTCTTGGACTGTCATCTGATTGAACTAGAGTAAGGTAATCCTTACTATGGGTGTGTTCGAAAACCTAGTGACCTCTGTACGTGGACGACATCCCTAAAAGTTCTCTAAAGTTCCACAAACTTGTTCGAAATGGACTCTTTTGAGAAACAAGAGCCACAGACCTGTATTGGGATCATTAAAAAAAGCAACTGAGGCATTTTAGACTTTAGGCTCTGGAGCTACCAAATTTCTTTACTCAATTTAATTTCCAACATAATCATAGAAGGGATCCCTTCAACCGCCAGCCTGACCTAAATGTAAATGGACCCTGTTTAACTTAGGGTCATGAATCTGCAGGCTATGGGGAACACATGCCGGTTATTGACCCAATTTCCAACTCTAAAAAAATAAATCAATTTCTGAATTTGCATTTATAATGCTCATCTTAGCTTATATTCTCTGTCTAAGTGCCTCTTGTTTTCCATTCCACACAGAAGACAATGAAAACAACATCTCTGCTCTTTGATATCCATGGAATCTCATACCTTGACTTACAATTACAAGATTTACAAGAACAAGGGAGAAAAGAATTCCATACTCATTTACATTCTTGAGATGCATAATGAGTTCTTGCTGATGTTTATGAGACTTGTAAATCTCACATCAGACGTACTAGAGACAGCATCACCTCATGCCATGAGTGCTTGTGAGAATTTGACATGACAACACCAAAAATTTGTTTATAACTGATCTACTAATTGTGTTTTCTATATCCTTTTCCAACTTATTTTCAGTGTTCAGACTAAGTGCTACCAAGTTGGGGTGTTTAAAACAGTGTGGCTGTTAACAAATGACAAGGCTTAAGAGCTGGATTTGCTTTATAGAGTCAACAGACATGGATGACAGCTAACTAATGAGACATGCCTCTGGGATTTGGAACTCCTTCACTCTAGCCACAGTAGAATTCTAGACATGTAGGCTTTCCTTGTTCTGCTGTTCTATACCCAAAATAGCTCTCTGTATTGAACGTCATTCGGGAGACTGCCACTGTATTAAAGAAAGTGTGATAAGAAAAGAAAGCGTGAACATTCGAAAATGATATCAGAGGTCAGTTCCTTAAGGAGCTGCACCCACAGATTGCAGACTTACACTTTAATAGAGGCTATACCTCAAATATATCAGACCACTGTATAATTCGGTTCTAGTGGAACAATCCCACTTCTGACACCAGCTCGCACTTGAAAGAGCCACTAGAGCGGGGTTTGATGATAAAGCACAACGTAATGGTCTAATTTCTCGCCTTTAATAGAGGCACAGAAGCTACGCTGTAATAAAGGAAAAGAATCTCCAAGCAGACAGGTACAAAGGGTAAGCATTGGAATATGGAATATGAAACAATTTTAAAATTGATTGATGGAAAAACCCAATTTTACACAGTCAGGGAGGTGTTATTAAGCTCATTTTAGGCATCTGAAAAACAAATTTACAAAAAGCACCAAGCCAAAGTGTTTGTAATGGAAACTATCCTTTCATTTTTGATAACTACACCAAATGATTCATTTCTGTTGTTTATTCCATGCACAAATTCATTTGAACTCCCTCACCTTAACAGGTATTATGCCGTTGTGGGCTATCAACCAAAAAATTGAGAGTTCGAATACAGGCTCTGCCATGCGGCTACTCTTGGGCCCTTGAGCAAAGTCATCAAGTCTGTCTGCTCCATGGGCACCATAAAAGAGCTGCCCCCTATGCCTTGACACCAGCTTCAAAAGAAGCTGGGATTTGCTAAGAAAGAATTTCATTGTACTATAAAGGCATTTTTATTATTATATTTACTCAGTCAATTCAGTCTCAGTACTTGGTGATACATCCTTTTAATAAGCAATTGTTGCTTGATAGTTTTCTCCCATAATTGTATAATCTTCACCCATTTCTACTGTTCAAAAGTCTTCAGTTGACATTTGAAATCCATCTAAATTTAGTTTTGAGATGTGAATTTGGTGACGAGAGAGTCACTCTTGAATACTCAAATACTGTTTTCATATTCAAGATTTAATTTTCTTTGCAAGTGTTTTCCTTGCTAAAAAGTTCCATCAGTTGAACAGACTGCATAACATCCCTCCTCTGCCTCAATATTTTGTGAAGTAATGGTGCCAGTCACACGGTCAAGGTTGGCAGTTTCTGCAGCAGGAAAAACATTCCCACATTATTACTAAATAACTCCATGCTTGAACATGTATATATTACACAGTCAAGCAGTTGATCCATAAGGTCAAACCAATTTTGATTAGTCACTCCAAAGTAGTGTCCCAGAACTCTGCAGGCGTATCTAAAGTCCTTTTCATGCTTTTCGGTCTTGAGTGTAGTGCATTTGTAGATTTAGCGGTCTCTCAGCTTCTAACCCCTTGAATCCTTGAATAAAATATTACAACTACTCGATGGACTTGCAGATATGTAAGGGTTAAATAATTGTGACATAGTAGTATTACCCAAACTCCATGCTTTTCTAAAATAGTACATAATGTATTTTCACATTTGCTGCATCATTTGAGGTGATTGCGAACACGACGTCCCTGCTTTACAGTTTTCTGAGTTATATTCAAAGCTGTTTTGCATTAAAAAATATATTCTTTAGATTCAGGTGACTCAAGAACATTAAAAGTGTAATGTAAACCAAACACTAGCTAAAAGTATGTGAACATCTGACCTTGAACCATGCGCATTAAGATGTAATTGCCCCCCCCCCACACACACACACACCGCTCTCTAAATTTTGTGTACATCACAGCTTTAAGATAATATAATCAGTTGGTAGGTCAGTCACTTATGTTTGACAAGGCAGCCTGGCTTACAGTTCATCCCAAAGGTATTTAACTGGATTGAGGCTGTGCACAGGCTATATGAGTCTTTCCACAATATACTCTTTAATTATGTCTTTATGGACTCTATAACTAACTCTCTTTCACTCCCTTAACATTTTGAATTGTTCAGAAAATAGAGCTGCTTTTATATGGCTTGTTTTTAATAACTTTTTAGCCATATTCATTAATGAGAAAATCATTACAGACAATTCAGTGTTCCTGCTGTTTTTCCACAAAAGCATAAAAAAAGAAATACTGCATAAACAATGACAACCAAATAAACTTTTTAATGTGCCATCCACATAATGCTTTTTTTTCTTGTTCTCGTCGTCTCTCATTCAGCAAGCTCCTCAGCTTTACTCATGAGGGATAGAATTTATAATTAATGTGTCTTATAAATATGGAAGAAAAGCATGAACATAAAAAGTACAATAGAAAAGAGTGCAGTAATTAAGTAGAGAATAAACTATATTAATTTCTTTACATTTCTGGAATTCTGTGTTCAAGCTGATTTAGAGGCATTTATTCATATCTTTATTTATTTTATTAGGATTTTAACGTCATGTTTTACACATTTTGGTTACACTCATGACAGGACTGTTTACTCATTTCAAGTATTAAATGTCAAACACAGTCATGGACAATTTTGTATCTCCAGTTCACCCCACTTGAATGTTTCTGGACTGTGAGAAAGCCAGATATGAGTAGCAAAATATGACTGAGGTTTTTAAAGATAGTAATTGTTTTAAAAGATACAGTTAGAGGCATAGTTCACGAGTTACAGGAACACTGGCTACAGTACCAGGATGAATCAGGAACATATCACAAGCTGCCACCCGATTGATGAGGCAGGTGGTCAAACATTCTAAAGTGAATGCAAGTGACTGAACGCAATACTTGATGGAATCAGACACTGAAATCTCAGTTTGCACAGTAAAGAACCTACAGCTTACAACGTGTCAGCTCAATATTATATAAACAAGGCACAGACATTTTGGAATTATGTTCCACCTGGAACCTTTCAGGTCTGTAGATTTTGGTATTGTGGTATGTCTAGGTGAAAGAAGAAGCCATAGCAGGAACACCCTGCCTAAAGTAAAGAATAGCAGAGCATTGAGGCTCTGGGGATGCTTTACTTCAGTTGACAATAGAAGCCTGTAGTGTATGGAGGGCTTCAATAAAAAAAAAAAAAAAAAAAAATCAAGAAATCCTAGTAGAAAACCCTCATGGTTAATAGTGTTATTAGATATTTTTAGATAGTTGCTGGCCGACAGGTCACGACTGAAGTACACTGGAGCAAGGCACCCAACCTCAAACTGCTCCCTGAGACATGGCTCGAGCTGCCCACCGCTCCGGGCACGTGTGCTCAGTGTTCACTAGTGTGTAAATGTGTTTCACTGCAAAATAAAATTAAATAAACTTGAATGAAATTTGAGATGGGGGCTGCTGCTTGCAAATTCAAGAATATTAATTTACAAGATTACACATAATTAATTGATACTTCAGGGATGCTTCCAGAAGCTGGTATCTGGCTCTGAAACATATTTGTAGCAGGTAATATTAGTTGCAATTTAAATAAATCTTAAGTTTCATTAGGGGCTAATCGAAGAGCTCTATGCATAAAAGTAAAGTTCTGAACCATGCTATGTGTTGGCGGCATTGGCAAGCTGACCACTTCCAAAACTGTAATAATTGGGCTACTTCTTTGTAACTGAGGTATTTGCTTGTAAATATTTTCTTTAAAACTAAAGCAATTACAGCTGACTGGGGCAGGACCACTGTAAAAGTATGATTAATAATGTCTAGTTAACCGTCAGAGACCCATTATCCCCAGTGGAGAAACTCATGGATAAAACCGATTTCCTCTACGCCATTTTGAAAAACCACAAATGATTCAACTTGAGTAGCTTATGGGTTTGTTTAAAAGTGAATTACGCTTTGATGAGGCCATAGAAATGTTTGGAAATGTGTGTTCCTTAAAGAGAATGATTTAGAACACCCAAACTGCAAGGAGTAATTTTAGGGTCCATGAACAGAAGTTGCTGTGAGTAAAGAGAACAAAGATGATATCTAAAAAGAATGTTTCATTTCAAGTGTAAAGTCCAGTGAACCTCATCGAGACCTCCACATGCTGGAGTGAGGTTACTGACCTTAAAGAACACACAGTCAGGCTTGTTGTTAGAAACACACTACACCTATGATTGAGGATGAACAGATATTATA
>JAYDZG010000036.1:17689365-17700348 GCA_034509265.1 Microcambeva bendego
TCGATGATCCATCAAGTGACCGAGAGTCGACTGCGACTAATCGGATAATCATCATCATCATCATCATCATCATCATACAAAATCAAAACAAAAACAAATGAGGGACAAAAGTGCTCATTTTACTGTCATTTGGACATTGGCAAACTGCCCAATTTAAAGAAACAAGTGTTTAATCAAACCTTTTATGTGAAACCCAACAACTGCTGCTGTTAATTATTCAGCACCACTCTGCACAAAATGTTCTCCATGTAACAAAGGTACAATTATAACCTTATCATTGTACAAATGCCCAGAATAAATTGTGCCCCTGTGTACTATTTATAGTGCTGCATGGGCCTTCCCAAACAATCCACATGCAATTCTATGCTACAAGTTGGGTACCAAACAAAAAATACTATAATATCTATTTACTTTTTTATTAAACATGAAATATCTTGCATTACATTTTACAATTGAATAACATGAATAAAATGACTTGCTCTGAAGGTTGTGCTTACCTCTTGGAAAAACATGTCTTGTGAATAGTGGTGTGAATAACCAAATAAACTTTAACAGTAATTAACACATTTGGGATGTATTAGAATGCTGATTATGAGCAGGCTTGTGTTTTACCTCAGTTTGCTCTTTGGACTGAATGGAAACAGATTTTAATGAACACTAGCCAATATTATAGTATTATAGCATGACTTAATAAAAATGTGGAGGCAGTTATGGTCACAATGTGAAACAAAAATGACAAATACTTAGTAGTCTGCAAATGTTTGGCAATATAATGTATTTTTGAACACAATGTTTAAAGCAACACATGATATGTCCTTATCTTCTAGTGCACTTATGAGCTAAAACATTAGGATTGATTTCCAAAAATACTGATATTTGTTTCTCACAGTAAAAATGTTAAAAAATATCCGAGTCACTTTGATAAGGACCAATAGCTGGCTTAAAGTGTCTTTAAAAATCACTAACTGTAGTCTGATGTAGGACAAGACCACAAACAATTTGCTGCACATCCTAAACTCATTGATACATGAAGACCATGGTGTGTCTCTCCTGTGGCGATCATTTCAATACTGCTCCCTGCAACAGGCATTCAAAATGGTCAATGGACCAATAAGAAAATGTGTCTGGCCTGGTAAATCATGTTCTGTCCAATATCATGTGAACAAACGTGCACTTGATGACCCATGAGAGAACTGGCACCAGGATGCACTTTCAGAAGATCCACCTTGAAACAAGATGTTAAAGGTCTTTTGGTAATGTCCTGGTACAAGAGCCATAAAGAATCCACATGACTCAGAAATGCTTCCATGGTAAACATTACCTTCTCGTTAGTTACAATGGTCCAAGGGAAGCGTGTTCCACCATTTGGGCTACAGTACAGAGATGAGGTCATGTGTAATTAATTTATTGGTAAATCAATAGTTGTTTTGATATATTAAGTGGGTAATTTTGGCTTCATGGCAATGGGAATATTAATCCCTTGATTACATTTACTTAGGGGAACACTGACACAAAATTGCATCATGTTTATCTGCTCCTTAATGTATACAAGTTTCTCTCACCTCACCAGTCTACCTTATTTATACAATTTTAATGGCTAATAAGCAATGTTCAAAATGAAGTATTGACATTTAATGGGGCTTGATCTGCAGCTTGCTGGAGCTTTTTATCAGTAAGAAGATTTTCAAGGGTTGCAGCAGCTGGAGCCCACCAAGATCGTTTTACTTCTGGGAGAGAATTCACAGCAAGAGAAACAGACAGAAAGTAGTACTCTATTCACATCCCATTACACTCGGTGTCACACATTATACTGGAAAATCCCTCCAGCCACTCTGCTCAGATGGAGGTCAGACCTAATCCTGGACTGGTTGGCAGGTTTAGCTGATATTCTATTCATGAGAGGACGACAATAAGCTACCCTCTGTGACTCATGCTGACTAAAAAAGAAGCACTACAGCCCATTATTTCCCACCTTTGGCAACTTGATGAGATGTGTCTGTCCCAAGAAAAGCAAAATAAGTGAAACCGGAAAAGTCTACAGCTAGGACTTCTGTAACATTGGTGCACAAGTAAGGGGTATCTAAACTTTATTTATTTGTTTGATTATTAGGATTTTGACATCATGTTTGTAACCTAATAGTGAATATAATGACAAGACAGGTAATTAGTTCAAGTTTTAGTGTTTTACAGTCAAAGACAATTTTGGGTCTCAGATTCAGCCCAATGGCATGTGTTTGGGAGATGGGACGAAACCCATGGAGGAAATCACCATACTGAAATGTCCCGGACCGCTCCACCTGGGAATCAAACCCAGGACCTTCAGACTGTAAGGCAACAATGCAGCCCAATGGGTGTACTTTATTTTAGACAAAAAGATAAGCAACACATCTTGTTGTGCAACTGATCAGTTCATCCAGTTCAGGATGCCATGGTTACAAAAAAAATTATAAGCTTTGATGACGAGAAAATTCCATGTATTGTCTCGTCATCCCCGTCACTACTTAAAGTCATCCTCCGATTTCTCTTTTACTTTCCCCCCAGCTTCGTCATCCCTCAACTGAGGCTTTTTCTATCAGAGCCAAGAGACGCCAGCTTATCAATTCTGCTATAGGTTGCTATGGAAACTGTCTGGCTGGTGTGGATTTGGAAAAGCTCTTCGTTTACATCTTAATATCTCACACAATCTTGTCAGCAGAAAATAGACACCACACACCCAGACACAAATCCACGCTCGCTCGTAAAACCTGGACGTGTCCTCTCGCAAGCATAATGAATGTCAATTCACCCTTCAGCGTTCAGCATCTCTCTTCCCTGAGAATCATCTTCACTACGAATAACTATTCCGTATTTAACGTGGTTAAATCTCGGCACGGCTCACCGCAGATTTAAAATGCAGCTGCGAATTTTATTTTTAGCGACTGACGCCACACGCCCTCCATATTCAGACACTTTTTTTTGGTCCCACTTGCTCCCTGGCTTCAATTTTTCATCTAAATAATTCTTGTTTTCATCTCACAGTATCTGTCTTTGATCTTTATCGTATTTTTAGAGAGGATCCTCACTTTGATTTGGTTTTTCTCTGCTGTGGGGTATTCGGCGGGGGAAAAATGTAGTCTGTAGTTACCTGCATTATAACTCTAATCACAAGAATTAAAAATAGGTTTAAACTTTGATTCAAATCTTTCTGAGGTGTTTTACAACACTTGTGTGCTTCTTGTATTATTTTAATTTATTTATATTAACCTATATTGTCTCAGTTGTGGGGGGAAGCAGCATCAAAGGCGATTGTTGATTTTTTTCACACTTAATCCATATATGTTATATAACTGGAGCTTACATATATGGTTATAACTTATGGTAGACAAATATTGCTTACACAGCACATTCAAGCTATTTCCTTGCTGTGCTGCACTATAGTCTACAGTATGTTTTGGAAAGCATTATTTATTCACTATTTTGTTGTGGTCTGCCTTCACAAGTCATAAAGGGATTTGTTCAACCTTTGTAAGATCTTATTTATAGAGGATAATTGGGTGTGTACTGGATATTGGGAAATAAAGTAACAAAGAATAGAGCATTCAATAAAAAAAGAGAGAGGAAATCAGGATTTGTTTATTTGCTGTTAAAGCTAACTGAATCCAGTTTATTATACTGTATGTAGCCCAAAGCTGAGTACATAACTTGAGTACAAAGCTAAATGTGTACCAAACTGCAGCTGATTGGATAATTTGTGGATTAGTTAATTAAACCCTGAACCAGGGTAAGAGAGGCAGTAGTAATTTTAAAATATTTCATAAGTTGCGAGATGACCTGAAGACAGTAGGAACGAACATTAGAGCACAACACTGAAATTAAAATAGGTTACAACACAAAATGACTGCACTAACTTTCATATGTGCCTCTTTTTAACCAAACAGAACTAGGAATAAAAGTTCTCCTTGCTGTATAAATCCAGCTGGTGTGGCATTCGACTGATGACCTAAGGGTCATGGCGAGGTTTAATTATCACACAGACAAGCAGGACACTTTGAAAGTCTCAATAACTGCTACGGCAACCGCCTCCAAGGCAACAGGGATGCTGAGCGCAGGGGGGTTGGGGTAGCAACAAAATGCCACCCATAGCCACATTCTTCTCAAAACAACACACAAATAAAATGTGTGGTATGTGAACAAAGCTGAATGGCAAACATTTAAACTCAACACTGGAGGGAACAACCTGCAAGGCCTTTATTTAAAAGCTTACATAAATATGTGTGTGCTGAAGTATGGCTGTGCTAGGAAATGCACGGCACAGAAATACCGCAAAGAAACTCTTAACAATAACAATAAATGTTTTTTTTGTTTTTTTAAATGTCAAATTATTCTTTTAGGACAGCACAAGGTCCTAAAAGAACAAGGTTCAAGGTTCTGTACCCAAGTTTTAGTGTGAGTAAAAATGTTCTCTAGCCTTGTTTATTCATGCTTGTATAGTTTCATGTTTATATCTGGTTCCCCTCACTCAGCATGTTGCATTCTCATTGGCTGTAGCTTCACACCACATTTACTGCAAGTCATAACCTGGTTGCCTGACTTCTCACACGACAGTATTTTAAGTATCGCCGACTGGGCCATGCATTTAGCTTGCTAGATATTTTAAGGCACTCAGGTTCACCACTGAGCTGGAGCTTCTCACTAAGCATTGGCATTACATTATCTAAAAGGTCGTGACTGACTGGTGCTCATACAGATGGGAGCTAGATATGGGACTCCCTCATAATTGATGCAGTCATAGTTTATGTAGACATCCTGCCAATCCAGATTTCAAAGCTGAGTTTCGAACCACTAAGTTCAAAAGTCAGCTCTGAAGTGCTGGTTTTACCACTGCACCATCTGAGCGCCACGTTAAGCTTTTTTCATGCTTAGTGCTTAACATCGACCTATAAAATGCTTTGACCATTATTCCATTCCATTACCTTACTGCCGTTTGCATCGAGACTCCTGGTTTTGGCGCTTCTCATGTATAATGGTGTACACACTAAACACACTGTGTAACCCTCCTTCTAACCCTCACTTAGGAATTGAAAATCTGTTCTCCGTTTGAAAGAACTACTCCCCGAGTGCAGCTGATCCATACTAACCTTGAAAAACAATCAGATTTAACTGTACACCTCAGTGAGTTTAGCTGCCATGACAATTTATCTGAAATGGAAGAATTTATGCTACATTTATCATGCATGAACATCCGTTCCAGATAGGTCAGGAAGGAATCTGCATCATACATCACTTAAAAAGAAACACATGGGTCAGAGGGGTTGAGTTTACGACGGTAACTTTCCACTGAAAACTGGACTGTATTTTGCTTGTTCTGTCTGGTCAAGCGGGTCCATCTGTCCTTCTATTACAGTGTGGCAATCGTCCCAGTCACTCACACCGGTGAATACACACGGGCTTCACAAAGCTTTCTAAAAATCACTGCTTTGTGCTCAAGGCCAGGGCATCAATAAATAGAGAAACATTATGAGAAAAGCAAATTCCAACAAGATGCAGGATGGCTACGCTCTGCTCTTATAAATTTCTTAACAATTATCAATATTGGACAGTAACAGAAGCCCACAACTGAACCCTTGAGTCTACTCAAGGTACCTGAATTATGTATCTACGCAGTACACGCGCATACAATGTGAGTATGAATAAATGTGCCGCAGTCCAAAAAACATTTGACAGAAAGAAGCCTCCTCAGGACTTTAAATGTCATTTCTTTCTCTCTCTTTATTTAAGCAGACCTTGGCATTTTTGCTAATGAAGCACCAATCTTTAGGTGATCATTCTGACCAGACCTGTAGTTAAAGTGAGAGATTGGAGAACATAATTCTAACCCCACACACCCCCATAAAGCTATCACAGCCATCGCTGACTCGCATGAATGCTCCTCACTTTAATATTTTGGTCATGTAAAAGTTGAAAATATTGTTTAGTGTTTGTGGGCCTTAAAGCGCTCTCACAGGACCTACTTTCTTTGAGGAGCTCTGCTCACAGTGCTGAACCGCCATAATTAGACCTCCCTATTTAATTACATGCTCTGTTTATGATATAAATGGGTTTCTAAGGTGTACTCATGGTTATCTTCTCTTTCAGCATTATTAAACTACAAGTGATGGAATAAGGCCGAGCAATTAGTGTTAAATTTTTTGAAAATGGAGCTGACCACAGAAATTAAATGCCCTCTTAAGATGATCTGATTTGTAGGTTTAATTATCATACACGTAATGAACGTTCATGTACTTACACAGAATTTAAAGTTTTGCCGCTCGGGTTGCGCAGCGGTGAAACGTACTAGCACGACACTGAGACAACCATGATTAGCTTGTTGTTCATACAGGGTATGAAATAAATATGGAAAGGGACTCTCATAAGAGACTCTGGCTTCTTGCACAGAGACAGAAAACAATTGCATTGATCAGGGTGCGGCTCTTTAAACACCAACACAGATGCAGGTGAAAAAATGCAGTTGGCTGCTGTTCACATGTCAAAGTGTTAGTAGAGAAGAAATACAATGCAAAAATATGAATCTTTAAATGTAAATATAAAGTTTAACTGGTCACCACTTTGTGGTCTGAAAGATAAATAAAAAAATAATGGAACAGGATGGCTGAAATAACATAAGAAGACAGAAGAAAGAAAGAATCTGAAAGAACAAAAGTTTATAGAATGGCCTTTGGCTACAGCCGATGCCATACCAAGCCACTCACCAATGAATGAATGACTACCTTGTGAAATGCCAGATTCTTTAATTACTATGGTTGGAAAAATTAAATGTTCTGCTGCTGTAGTTCAATTTGTACCCACCAGAGCCCAAATTCTACCTAATACACAGTATCTTTAAATTCCACAATTCCCCTTAAGTGCTTATGGAAACTTCCTCACACACACCCACAAAACGTTCATCACAAACTTTTACTGTTATTCATCTTTTGTTCATCCAGGTGTTAGCATAGATCTACAGTATTAA
This sequence comes from Microcambeva bendego, assembly GCA_034509265.1. Taxonomy (NCBI): domain Eukaryota; kingdom Metazoa; phylum Chordata; class Actinopteri; order Siluriformes; family Trichomycteridae; genus Microcambeva; species Microcambeva bendego. The sequence goes on from JAYDZG010000036.1 coordinate 17,696,354, forward strand.
AGAACAAGTTATTTTCTTTTATTCTGGAGCATATATGCCCAAATGGTCTTACTGCTGTGAAATTATAGGCTTTCCATTTTAAATTATAATAACCTCTGAGAAACTGAAATTTGTAGTCGATTGTGATAATGACAGATGATATCATTACATACACAGGCTGTTTGTGTGGATATAATTTTACATTCATCCAGGCATTGAGCTCTAGGTGAGACCATGTAAGCACAAACCTTTAAAGCACCCCTTTCATAACCAGAGACATTTCGTTAGCATAATTACATGTATTTCAATGTCATATCTCTGCAGTAAACAAAAGCACTTTGATAGCCAACTTACCTTTGAAAATGGAAACTATGTAGCTCATGTATGTAGCTTAATAACATTCGTCGGTCCTCAATCATCTACTTCGGCTTGGTTAAATAACATAGCATTGCACATATATTTCTTTCCCTTTTCTTGGCAGTCAACACAAGCACATTTAAACAATTTAATAATGCATCTGTGACTTGTTTTACATTAAGTACATCAATAAGTAGCAGTGTAATAATTTTACATCATATTTAAGTTAAACATATATTTCTCATCTGAACATTTAAGCAGGTGTTGCAGATCAGATATTTGTATGATTTAAAAAGCTTTGATGTTATATATAAGGGGAAAAACTACTTTTTTTAACCAATTAATTTAAAGTTAGGGGTGTAACCATGAGAAGCACTTAAAAAGATTTTAATATAAATCTTGCAAAACTTAATGAAGTCATCAGGAGGTTTACCTCTATTGCTGTAATGTAATCTTTAACATGTAAACATATCTAAATGATGTAGTAGTAAGAGCTGTGTCCATGTTCTTTTTTTTTCTGTGCATCCCAGCTTGTTTGGAATCAGTTAGTGAATTGTTCTGAAGGGTGAAGTGCATGAATTCAAATATATAACCTGCTTTAAAGTTTAAAGGTCCAGCCACCAGGCTTCCACTGTACCCATTTATGAATGCAAATGTTAAGGACTCCGTGTTCAGTTGTTTAGTCTAAAGTTTTAAAGCAGCAGCAAAGAGACTCGTGTCTATTTTTGAAAAGCAGCCTATGTGAAACTGATATGTGTCCTGTAATTGTGACTATCTTGTTCTAGTGTTCAGAATAATAACTGTGTAGATGGAAATCAAGTGTAACCATGATTAATCAGAATAGAAGCAGGTGACTCACCAAGCACTCCCAGTCTGTAGTTCATGGTGACCACAATGACATTGCCATAGGCTGCCAGCACGCTCGCGTCAAACATGTTTCCAGTCCCTTCCATGTAGGAGCCGCCGTGAATGAACAGCATGACTGGCTTCTTCCTGCGGTCACGGATATCTGAGAATAAATCATTCAACAACAAAAAAAAAAGGAAAAAAAGCACATGAGCGAAGGCAAGGGATGCTAGAAAAGCACTAAGGCAACTACAGGGAGTCTGAAAAAAGTTTTTGACTGTGAGAACAACATGCATTTAATTCTGTAGGCTTTTTGAAACCCAGACAGAAAGTCTGCTTCTGCTCATGAAAACTAAAGACCTGCTAATGGAGTATTGATGAAAAGAACAGGGTTGTTCTTTTGTTTGGGTTTTGGCATTCATTGCTCAGGTCTGCTTTACAACAAGGAAAATAAAAGTTCAGAATTTTCTCCACAGTCTGGATTCTATATCTGACTTTGTTTAGTCCTTATTAGTAGATGTTTTCCATTGAAAATGTATTTAATATTCAAAGGATGAGGACAAATATCCCCCCCACACACACCCAGGAGACATGGGGGCACCAAGCACTGGTGCACCAGCAGAATGTCCCAACACTGCCTTAACTCGCGCCACCACCCTTGAATCAGCTGCTTATTGGTTGTTAAGACATCTGGCCGCTCCACAATCACTGTGATTGGATCATTGTTCCGCTTGTCAGTTTGGCCGAAAAGCATCGATCATAAGTGTTTAAACATAAAAATAGGCATTTTAAGGAATATTTCAGTATGCCCAAAATTAGTGTGCACTGTATAGTTAAAACTAAACACAGTTTACTGTACAGTTAAACCAAAATGTTTACAGAGCTACAACCCATGCAAATTCACACTAGGCAATAAATCATCCATAATACCCCCATCATCTTTCCAGAAGCTTGTGACGCTAAAGCGCCCTGATGCTTTTTGCATGGAATGATGGACATGTAAATATTTAAAGAACGTCAGCCGAGCAGTAGACACGGTAATGATAGATTACAGGGTTATGTTTTGACTAGACAAGTCTATGATGCAGACAATGTCATATTAAATTAGGAACGGCAGAGGATGACTAATTACATAATTCTCACTCGTTACTGTGTATTCAATGTGTATGTCAAAGAGAGGAATGTGAATGCAGTTTTGGTAAACGCTGGTGCAGTACAGAGTTTTGTTTTAATAAAGTGCACATACACCAAATTACTGTATTCATCAATCTCTTTGGTGTTCTAATTATCGACAGTGTGTGATGTCCGATTTAGACGTCAACTCAAAGTGCTTAACAGGCATTTAAACAAATTCATAGCTGTGCTTTCATTTACATGTGCAGTCTATGACTGATCCAGTTTGAGCAACTGAGGTGGAAACGGTGTCTTGCTCAAGGGCCCAAAAGTTGCAACCTGGTGGAGGTGGGGATTGAACCGTTAACCTTTTGACTAACCAGTAATTTACAGTTATGTGCTTTACGCTCAGTGGAATTTGTCCTCCGCACTTTAACCCAATCCGTGCAGCGAAAAACAAATATACACACTAGTGAACACTAGGGGCCAACGAGCACATGTGCAGTAACTTTCACAAGCCCAGATCGCTATCCACCAGGCCACAGCTGCCCCACATATTCCACATGTTAATGTAATGCTTGCTTGACTGTGAAAATGTGACCCATGTTCCAGCAATTTAAAGTCTCAGAACTTTTTTTTTGTGATTCTGAGATTAGGACTTTTTTGTCTGAATATAATGACTGGTCTTGGACTTCCTCCTTCACTCTGGGTGCACGTTCATTGCAAGGCATATAACACTCCCTTGTTCATTTGCATCAAAGGCAACTTTAATCAGGCAGTCCTCTTTTCATGTTTTTGAGCAGTGGGAGTGACACACACGCTCGCTTTGACAGGTCACTCTTCAACCATGGCAATGTGCTTGTTTCAGGCCTGATCGACCTGCCTTCAGCAGTAACTGATATCCTTTACACACCGATATATCTTTTCTCCTTTTCTATGCTTCACTCTTTCATGACACCCTCTCCCTTTCAGTATCTCACCCTACATTTTTCCTCTCCAGTCTTTCACTGCTTTAATCTAAACTTTCTCTGCCCCAATTTCCCTTTTTTCAAAGACGTGTTTTAAGTCTCATTATTGGCTGCTAATGCTTAAAACAACGCTAAATCAGCACTTTTTTTGACCCACTAGATCTTTGCTTATGCATTCGCACACTTCACATGAGTTATAAATAGAGGTATGAGAGATAAAATGAGCACAGAGTAGGGATTCCAAGAAAAGGTGTTATAGTGCTGAAAGGCAGGGAGGCAAAATGATGTAAAACAAAGAAAAAAAAACAGTAGAAAGTGACTGAGGGACACTTAAGGAGGTTGGTTACACAACCCAGTGGGAGGAAGCTAAATGAACGAAGATAGACAGCCAGAAAGAGGAAGGTAGACACTGTGTACATTTAAATGCATCCTAATAATCCAATAAAGGTCAAGTTCTGACAGTAATCCGATTATTTAAATAATCAGAGTCAACACACTAATTATCTTCATGGAATTAAGTAAAAGTTGGAAGTTGTTAAATCAAATATTTTTATTGATTAAACCTCATTGAATTTTGTAAATATAAACTTATTTACAATACGATCCAAAAAGCTGACAGTCCTAAAAGGGACAGATGTGCTTTTATCCCATGTTTCAAAAATATACAGTCATGTTATTTGGAGAAACTAAATGATCCTATAGGTACGTAGCCACCAGCATGCACAAACCTGT
>JAYDZG010000036.1:17702759-17715592 GCA_034509265.1 Microcambeva bendego
CTGGACCATTGCACCTTTCATATTAATGAACTTTTAAATGGTTTTAAAACGGACATAATTATTGCTTGATGTGAGACTTAATATGCTCAACAATCTTTGTTATTCTTTGTTCAATTCTCCTGTTTGAGCTACAACAAACAGGAGCCCGATCTGGACTATAGCCAGGCTAGGCAAGTACAATAAACACAATAAGTGTGAACAGAGTCATGCTAATGTAGCACATACAGAAGGATGCTTGGAATCATCCTGGTAAATGAATCAATTATCTTTCCAGCACAGAAAGGGGAAGATCTAGGTAAAGGTACAGAAATGCTCCAGGGTGGTAAAGCAAGCTAGGTACAAGAGAAAATTGGCCAGTTGTAGCCTAGTGGTTAAGGTACTGGACTAGTAATCTGAAGAACGTTAGTTCAAGTCCCACCACTACCAAGGTTGCAGCTGCTGGGCCCTTGATTAATGCCTAACCTCCAATTGCTCAGACTGACTGGTAAATGATGAAAAATTAATGTAAATGAAAAAAAAATTGGCCTCGCACTACAGAGAAGATGAATAATTTTGGCTACTCCTGTTAGAAGTAACCACAGCGGATCCTGGTCTATATTATTGATTTGGCATGTTTATTATGGAGGATGTTCTTCCTGACACAACCCTCCTATTTATTCGGGTCTGGCACTACAGTGAACAAAGGATGAAAGTGGAAGGTGCCAGAAGTAATAAGGTAGGAAGAAAATGGGAAGAAAGAGATATAAAGGAAATAAATAAGGGCAGAATTAGAAGTAAGGAATAAGCTACAAGGGCCAACATGTAGAAGGTTTGCATAAAGACAACAAAAGTAAAAAGAACAAATGGGGGATGAAAAAGTAATACTGACAGTGAGGTTATTAAGGGAGTAGAGATCCAGGAGAAGGTAAGGAAGTCAAGACCAAGGAGAACAAGAGGGCCAAAGAGACACAGAGCCAGTATATGAGGGAGTGGAAGGATTCAATTGATGCAAATAAAGTATAAGAAAACTGACAAAACAAGGCAAAATGCACATCGACCAGGACCCGAAGGGTCTTGTTGCTCACTGCTGATCCTTTCATGCAGAAATGATTAAACATAAATGGTCTATTTACTGTTTCAGTCTGTGACCATGTATTTGGTGACAGTATTGAGTCAACTGTGGAGTTTCTATCTTGTGAACTTAATTAGTTCCAAATCCATTGGACACAGACATGCCAGCCATTCTTCGCCTCTATTCTCATCCATGCCCTCATCCCATTAAAATGCTGCTACCACATTATAATCTCTCACCCATGTGAAACTGTGGACTTGATAAGTTCATTTCTGGGGCCATTGTGCTTCACGGTATTGTGATTGGATGTTGTTCCATTACAAAAAAAGAAATTGTCTCGCAAGCTATTGGAACATATGTGCCTGTAAAAAACTGGGAATAGTGTTTTCATTAAGAAAAGTTTGGTTGTCAATATCGATTTGAGATCAATATCTAAAAGCTTAAAGGCAATTCAGACAAGTGGATGGATTGATTAGCTGTTTGATTGAACACTTGTTTGGAAGCTGGGGTCAGAGTGCAGGGTCAGCCATTGTCAGTGTCTTTCTCAAAGATCTAACAGTGGCTGCATAGAAGAGCCTGGATTTGACCCACCAATCTTCCAGTTGATACCCCGAAAGCTCAACCCATTAGACTACTACTACTAAGTTTCTGTGTTACTTTTCTGGGTCCACCATCAATTTGTTCATCTCAACATATTCATACCAGAGTCCCAAGAGATACTAGATAAATGTTTAATTTAAACAATTTGACACATCAGTTGATTCTTTGTGCTTGTGTCAATGTTTAGCATATTAGATTTTGTCAAGCATGAACAAAATGATTTCTATCCGATTCAAAAAGTTATTTTTCAAATCGACAATGCAAAATTGCAGACACTGGCCCTGTAGGTTGATTATCTACTCCGAATTTATTTATTTTTTAAAGTTCTTTTGTCCCATCATGACAATGACATGCATGCACTGATGAATATATTTTTGAGCTGAATAAGCACAGGAAGGTTGTGGTATTGTTGAAAGTGCTAAATACTAGCAGGGAGCGGCAGGCTTTATAGTTTGTCTACAATGTTTATTCTACCCTTTATCTTCACCCACAGCCAAAGAAAACTCAGAGAATGCTCCACTGGGCTTACAAAATGTGTGAAAATGCTTTTAACAAAAAAATGCAATACTTTCTGCATCCATTTCCCAAGATAAATTGATGTATGCATTAAGATATATAGTAGCTCTATTGAAGAAGCACACTTATTTAATATAATCTCCCATTTATCAACTCGTTCGTGTACTTTAATAGTTACCAGGGTTTTCACTCTGCATTCATTTTCACATCTAATCTTGTGATAGTTTATTCTGCTCTCTGGCTTGGTTTTATTAATATTAATGAACAAAAATGAGTAACGCAATAAGAAAAGAACAAGACAGAAGAGCAGAAGAGATGAAAAAGATAACATAAATTAAGTATGTGTATGCAAATTTCAGTTTCTGTTTTTTTAGTGGAAACATTGTGGCCCAAGTATAGTGACGAGCAATGATATTGGATGTGATTGTCGCTTGTTCCAGCATGTAGGTGGAAAGGAAAGTACTATGATTATAGAGCACAAAGAAAACAACAGCTTACGACTCACACTGCCGCTCCTTAATATCGTTTTACATTATCACTTATGGCCCATTTTCTTCATAGCCATTACAAACCTATATCGTTGTGACTACAAACCAACCCTGTAGTCAGCACAAACCTGATCCGTTAAACATATTTCCAAAAGCTGGATTGATTTTTCTGAAGTAAGCCAATCGATATTAGTTATTACATCTCTACCTCAATGCTAGTACAGTACGTATCTTGTACGAGATAAGTACAGCGGTTTTATTATGGGCATCATTATTATTATTATTTTGTGTACATTTAAAATGAACATAAAAATTAACAGCATTTATTACTTACAAAACCAATGGTTATTATCTACGTACAGAGTGATTACTGACTTACTAAAACAATTTTGCAATTCTGCCAATTTACAAACCTACACAGTGTTATTACAAATCTATGCAGTGGTCATTTCAATCCAACCAAGTGAATAATTATCGACCTAATGATTATTTCAAAGCTACATTGTAGATATAACTAACATTGTGTTATTACAAACCAACACTGAAAAGTCCCCTGATTATGACCAACAGCTAATAACCAGAGTAACCATTGGAACAGGGTAAACCATGGTCATGTTCATCCAATTAATGTTAGACATCTCTAGTGGCATGTGGCTTCCACCTCTGCATGTATGGGTGTTTGTGTGAGGTGCATGAAACCAATTTGGGTAATCCATCTGTGCAAATAATACTTCATATACTCACCAAAGCCAGCTCAAACAAGACTTCCTTCATGATATGTGCTGTAGCCATTGATAATAAGTGGTAATAATAATGTGACAACAGTGTATGTTGTATTATTACAACCCTTTATTGGGATATTACAAACATTAACTGTGGCAACGGCAATATAACCTAATTGATAATATAAATTTCAATAGTGTTTAACTGCTAATAAAACAAATATTTTATGCACCTATTTATCCCACCTATTTGTACTTATAAACACAGAAGTTCATGGGTATTATGTTACTAAGCTGTTTACTACATACCTCGCCACTACATCATGCTAAGGCAACTAATAAAAATCCAAAGAGGCCGAATACTGGGTTCCCAAATTGAATTAGACTCAAAATAAAACCATATAATCGAATTAAGCGAATTGTCTCGAGAATATGGCAACATGCATCACATCTGGAGAAGCAACATCAGCAAAGGAGCTTATTAATATGCAAATGACATCACAGGGTAGCTGCTAAAAATCCTTAACCTATGTATCTCTAGAATGAAATGAACCTTTACAAGCCAACAAAAGCTGTTCATTAAGAATCTTACAAACAGGACAGGACTGTCATTTAGAAGTATTTAATATTAAATAATTCTTAACTAGCTGCTTCATGCCCATAACAACAGAAAGTGACTGGAAACATGTTTCAGCACCTTTTTATTCATGGCAGACTTGTTTTATTTTTTGGGTGTTTCTGGGACTGTGCACACACATTGGGCTGGATTTATCTAGCAATTTGCACTTGTTTTCAGGCACTAATTGTTCACAAAGACTGACATAACCGATGCAGACTATTTACAAACAGGGCACACTTGGGTAAAAGTGCAGATTGCGTGCCAAATCAGTGAGAAGATCCAAGCTGTGCTGTCAATATGCTTTCATGGGATGGTCATGGGGAAAGTGGGAGTTCCACCCAAAAAGGTTGGAGGAAGTGCGCCTAATTATATATAACACTGTATTTACAAAGACAGCCATTAGGCTCCACTAATTAACAGTGGAAATTCTGCACCTTATAAAAGCAGGTGTAAACCAGGAAGCGCGTTTCCTTGTGTATGACACTTCACATTGTTCAGTGGCAGCGGTGATCCGAGCAAGGCGAAGGCATAGGCCAAGACTGCTATCAGACAGGATTTATTCAACAAGAAACACTCTCTTCCAATTAAGCGAACCAGAAGTCATCCAACGTTACAGATTAAGCAGCCATGCAATAATTCAATTACTGGACGAAACCTCAGACTCGGCGTTCACATTCCATCACAGCACACGTTAAACTCCAAACAACATTACATATATTGGCATCAGGATCAGTTGAATCATTTACTGCATCAGCCGTGGGAATATCACAGTCTTCGGTTAGCCACACACTCACCCAGGTACTCAATGGTCACAACATTTCAAATAACGCATCAAACAAGATTGCTTTCACATTGCAAACTTTCAGAACATTATATATTATATTGATTCTCTCCGTGTAGATGATAAGAAGTTCATTTTATCTGTTATGGCATACCAAATAGATTTTTTTTCCTAGGGTGTAGATGTTCTGCCCTGTAATATGTTATGATTTGTCGTTACTTCATGCACTGATAATTCAATTTCCTCATCACTAAAATTAAGCTTGTGCTTTCTTTTAAATGTGGGCCCATTCTTTGCCCTTTGAGAGGTGCGCTAATTGTGCTAGAGGGCGGAGTATGTGCAGATTGCCTGGTGGGTGTCAGGTTTGATAAATACAATGCAAAATGAGAAACAGTGTGCACTTTTAGAGAACTCGCAAGAACCGGTGCAGCGCAAAGTCTTAGTAAATCTACACATGGGGTTCTTTCATATCAGCCTTTGAGCAAATTTAGAATATTTAAAGCTATATATAGTTTTTCAATTACTTTTAGTATGACAAGTTTTGACCAGATCTAGGCAATAGAATGGATGAAAGTCTCTAGCTATAGTCAGACTATGGGTAATAAAGAAAGGCCATGTTACTTAGTAATGGACATTATATAACTGTTACATTTTAATAAATTTTATATACAAATAATTTTATATTTACAAATAAGCTTGGAGATTAAAACGTTCAAATCTAATTGCCATATATACATCTCCTACAAGAATATGTAAGATTTTTGATTATAAAACAGTGATCATCTCATTTATAATTGTATTGACCCTACTAAATGTGCACTGTTGAAGAGGTCTACAATCTATTTCAATCCTGGATAGGAAGTTCAGTAGAGAAAATCAAGGGTGAATAAGAATGTGACTGGGAGAGAGGGCCAGAGTCAGGAAAAACAGAGTATGATAAATGAAATAAACTAGTATGTAATTCTGTCCTGGCAGACAAAGGCCTTCCTGTGCCCTGTATTTGAAGTGTTTTGTAATAGCACTGACTAAAACAAGTACACCATACTAGTGGTCTTATTTTCCTACTAGAACCCCCCTCTCACTAAACAAATTCAGTGTTTAAAAGTGGATTCATCACATTCGAGAAAGAAGTATAAATGACCATCTGTTACATGAACTGTAAGTGTAAAATATCACTATGTATGTAGCCCTTTATATCTATTTGGTATTGTGTTGTATTTCAACTGTCTTCGAGTTAAAAATGAACTCAACACTTGTCCAAAGCCCTGTGGTCTATTATAATTCAATAGTGTTAAGGCCAGTGATGTAGAGTGATATGAGTAACACCTATTTTGTTGGTACTTAATACTGTAAAGTTGCATTGTAAAAAACACTGTACCTAACTTTACTTTATTTGATATTGAACCAAGTTGTTTATACTTGTATAAAGGCATTTCAATAGAATAGAAACAATGACTTTATGTGCCATACATTCGTATACATACGTGAATCCTTTCGGCTGCTCCCGTTTGGGGTTGACACAGAGAACAGTGGTCTGCATTATTGATTAGGCATGGTTTTTACTCTGGATACCATTCCTGAGCGAACCCTCTTGTTGGGGCTTGGGATTGGCACTACAGTGCACCGATTTGAACATCATTAAAGCTATGGTGGTAAACTACATGAACAAATACATTTGACTTGATTTATTATTGATCCATGTTTAACTGTAATAAAGCTGCTGTTATGAGTTGGAGATCTAACTGTGGACAATCTAACTTAAATGTGTGGCATTATTAACATTGTCACATTGGTGTGAATTTTACCATCCAGTTCTTAATTAATGTCCATGGATCTGAAGCAGGGTTTCCAACAAACACGTGGCCAGGTACCCACAAACGTTTCACCATTTAAAAGTTCTCCAAAAACTTTACTTGCAATGTTACTGTGTCCAGCCAAATTTATGCACATCACATCACTGTCCTTGCTCTGCCAACCATGAAGGATATTTAAGACAAAGTATGGCTGACATAAGCCCTCTGCTTCTCCTGGGACTGCACAGATTTCAATCCCAACATGTAGCCTTTACTGTATGCTAGCAGGCATACAGAATATTTAGTCACGCACATCTGCAGTTTCTGAACTACTGATTTGTCCACCACAACACTAGATGACATCCAGAAGCTTTTCTGCATTCCTGATGTTCACAAAACATTTAAATTGTAACACGATCCTTGTGCCTAGATGCAATAAAAGTTAAAGCACATTAGTGCCACAAATTGACCCAAATGGTGTTAAAATTTCGGCCAAAAATGACCTCAAATGGAGCTAATTTTTGGCCGACCTTTTACCCCCATATGGGTCAGAGATAATCCTGACGTTTCCCTTACAGGTGACCTGGATGGGATCCTTGGCGATTATACCCAAATGGTCATTGACAAATTGAACAGTGTTCATGGTAATGTCACTTGTTCTCTTCCTATGCCCACAGATCAGCCTTCTCACCCATTTGTTCCAGATGATTAGATAGTAGTTAAATCTTTTAACCCCCAAAAGGTGACTCACATGGCTGTTCTCATTGACAACTAGTCACAGTGGATTCAAGCCACTCGTCTGCAACGACTGCCAACAACAGTAAGTGCAAGGTTAACATGGCCAGCGTGGTCTCATTGTCAACATGTCATTCCAAGTCGTAATTGTCTGGTGTTTTGCTTTTCGTACCTCTTGGGTTGTAACAGCCACTGTTCTTAATAAGGATTACAATCTATAAAGCAGTAATTCTTAAATTTCACAACAGACATGGTAAGTACTTGTGTCATCCCTGAATGGGCAAGCAATTCCACAGTCTTTCCAACATCATACCAACTGTAATACTAAAGGCCCTCTATATAATGCAAAATGTAAGCAAATGTATTTTAAGGTCTTAATAAAAGGTCAAGGGGGCCCGTGTTCTCGAGGGAACCAAGAGGACCCCTTCCTGGGTAATAACATGTGTGAAATACACGTCTACAAGAAGGATCATAGTTCAGTTGACCACTGCCCAATAAATAAGCATATTGCTTCTACTACTGCCCGCATTGAACTAGCTAATGTCAAAGCTTCAACTTCTGTCCTTTGGGTGTGTGGTAGCACTGCCTACACTAGTCTTCCTACATGTTCGCATTAACCATTCCTACTGTCACAGTATATACACAGCCTACATCAAATAATCATAAGCAAAGCATTTGCACTCCCAATAATTTAAAGGGTACACCCTGTCATACCTGAGTACCATGAAAATCTCACTGATCCAATTGAACAAATGAAAAATGCCATAAGGGATCCACCTGAAGTGCAGGTTTAGTTGGTTAACCAGCCTCTTTGGATCATGGGAACACGGGCTCATTGTGGCGTGTTCACCCATCATTATCACAATTCTTCTGATCCCGATATGTGATCCATGTTTACTCTCTTTTACAATCCTTAGTCGAGTGGCCATCATCCTCTCTAATATATAGACCATATGTCCTTTCTTCAAAGGAGGAAGTGGAGAATTATACCGATGTATGACATAGGGGCATTAAGACGTTAATGTCTATATACTATTGTACATTTGGGCCCAATGTCGACTTCCACCTCTTTCTGTGCTCTGTAAATGTGATTTCTTGAAGGAGTTCTAGATAACGACCTACGTCCGACCTTCACTTTCCTCATCCGGTCTAAACACTTTCCTTTTCTCACCAAATATGCCTCTCATACGATGCTAATCATTTTGCTCTAATCATTTTGCTACACAGATTTAATAACCGATTACACACTCGTTCTTTACTTTTTACGATGCAGTATAAATTCATGTGAGGACCCTTCAATAAAGCGAACTCTGGATTCACAGCGTGATTGAAGTGCCACATCCATATGACTGAGGAAGGAAAGTAGGGCTTCGGGAAAACCTGAGGTACTGCAGCGATTCATCAGCTGTAAGATCTAACAAAAAGCAAAACAGATTATAAATTTATGACCAACTACACTCAAATCCATTTCAATAGAAATACATAAATAAGATGATGGAGTGATTGTTAGGTCACAAAAATGATGAGTAAAAAGTGAATATAATGTTTAATGTGATATTTACTGACCCTATTCACAAAATATGTTTTACTGCTGAGATCATCATAAATATAATCAGAAAGAAAGTCATTATTAATTAAAGGAATATGCAAAGCACCAAGTTTCTTCTTTATTTGAGAATAATTACAGGATTACTGTAAAACAAAAAATTGTTTTTTATTGCGGTCATTGTGGCGCTCAACATGTTAACAATAATTCAATAGGTTCCTGTAGAATAAGAAACCTTCAGAGATGATCGTTAAGGGTTACAGAACCCTGGCTGCAGCTTTAATGCTGCTGAGCTACTATACTTGTGTAGCTAAATTTAAAATTAAACATTTCTTTATAGGGACAATTTTGTGTTGTTATAGTTGAAAGCAGCTTTCCCTTACTGCAGTGAGAATCTTTTCATAGTGACTCTTTTCTGAGCTTTTCTTTTTTTCTTTAAAGTTTGTCCTACTTCTGACTGTTTGCAGCTCACTCGCTCCATCTCGTTTTGTGTTCTTTCCTCTGGCTTCTTGTTTACTTCCTGATGGTGACAAGACAGACAATAGCAGCCTGGATATCTCAGTTCTTCAACTCTAATTTAACCTGAATTCGGTGTTGCCCTACATGAACCTCTTACTAAAGTGAACTTGTCAGTCCTCTGTCCCAGAGCAATGTAAAAAATAACAGCTGGATTCTAGTAACTTATTTTAGTTTAAATTAACTTAATCATTGAATACATCAAGTATTTGCACCTTTTTGTTGCAGTTACTGTATCCATTACCTAAACTATTGTACATGTATTAGCCCTGTTTCATTTATGCTGATCTGCAGATCATGTATTTTGACTTTCCTTTGGGATACATAAACTATGTTAGCATGTACGTCCTTTGTAACCCTTTAGCATGCACTCTTGTCTGGGACTTTCAGAAGTGCTATTAAGGTAAACATTTGTGTGGACAACAGTTCAAGGATGCAAATCTGCTGCAACCCTGTCAGAACAAAGTTTGGTTTCTAAAATGCTATAGAAGGTAAGTGCATGTTATTGCTCAGCAAGTGTTGTACGGTGGGTCTTTAATCATCTTTTGAATGCCATGACATTCAAACAGATAGATGGAGTTTGTTCCACCATATGGGTACTAGTACACAAAAATGTGTATGTACGCACCGATCTGATGTTCTGTCTTGATCTGATCTATAATACTTGATGTAAACAATGCATTTTAGAAATTAAAAACATAGATTTCAGTACTTAAGACTTTTAGCCTTTTTAAAAATAATAATATATTTAAGCCACAACTAAAAAGCGAAAATCGCTCACCTCTGATAAAGAAAACCAATCTTCAGTCATGGAGAAATCTCACATCCAACAATGAATCAATTAGTGTTATGAAAAAAAACAATCTACTCAGTTTCATATTTAGCCATATGTCTTTTACAAAACCCAATTGTTCATTATAATAAAAGTGTGCTTTGGTGTTTAATAATCTAAAAATGTGACAGAACTTTAATGGAAAATCTCAAACAAACTATGCTTCAATTCTAACTGGTTCATTGAGTTAGAATGATGCCCATATCGTCCAATTGTAGACACTTTGGACGACATGCTGTAAAGTGACATGTGAACAACAATTTGAATGTAATCGAGACCAAAATAACGCTAAACACGGTTTAGCAGAATTGTAATGTTGTAGGTTCAGTATTTATTCCCTTAGAATATTAGTTTCACACTCCGAACATTGTTATTTAGAGAGCTGGTTTAACCATGGTGCTGTATGTCTGCATGTCTATACTTCATATCAATCACATTTATAAAATGTATATACTTCTGAATATTCTGAAAAGTAAATAAAGGTGAATATTATTTAATCTAAGATACAGAAAAGAGCATTCAAAAAGATTACTTTGGTTTACTAATCTTAGATAAGCTATTATCATTATATAGGAAACAAAAAAACTGATAATCATTTTTATTAAGACATAAACAAAATACTACAGACATAGGTTTTGCTATATCTATCATCTGGCAAAAGAAAAATTTAGGAACTGTCAGTCTCTTTTTTGCATTTCTGTGTCACCAGAAGATGAGGACCAGGCAGGAACCTACTGCTTTAACTTTAAATTAGCCCAAATGATTCACAACTTCTAGCAGGGACTGGTAGATCACAGTTAATATTTCATTTTTTTCCAAAAACTCATTTCTTAGTCTCTTTAAACATTCTCTAATCATTTCGGTTCGCATCAGAGAGGAGAAACTTAAAAAGCCCTCAAAGCAGACACAGAGGAAAGTAAGTTCCAAAATTTATCAGAGAACCTGAGTGTGTCTGTCAGATTTTGAGCCTATTTAGTCAGAAGAGCACTCGTGAGCCCAGACACCAATGATGGGTGACAAGATTGGGTTCGAAAATATGTTGAGATCAAAGGCTACGAACAGATTACTGAAGTTGCTTCCGCTTGTTAACACTTCACAGCACAAATGACATAAATGCCTGGGAATTTTAGATTCCAATGCATAAAGATGGATGTCATTTAGATGTCTTGGCTTTCCATACCTTGAAACTAACTAATAATAATTTGTGGAAACACCCACAATTTTGTGTGAACCACTAATATCATCCATATTTTTAATGGTTTAATCATGGCAATACATAATTTTAATGCTAGGTTATTAAGAATTTAGTGTACTTTTTTGTAAAAATAAATATATATATGAGCATAAAATCAGCTCAAATTACCCTTCTTACCACCAAAGAAAACATGTTTGCATGAATGACAGTACGTACATTTAGAGGTAACATCAGTACAGGGATATGAGCCGGTCTGGTAAGTGGTGTAATAATGTGATAGAGATCTCTAAAGTGTTTTAGTTGAAAAGCAAACCACTGTGTTGAATGATGAAGACTTAACTCTTACAAAAGTGCGATTGAGATTGTTCCAACAACACACAGTCCCAATGCCTCTTGACACTAAGCACAATTATTTTAAGTTTCCCTGAAAAGTGAGCTTCCAAGTTAATGAGTCACTATAGTTTCTAAGCTCTAACCTTCACTGCTAAATCAGCTGTGCTCATTGGTTGTTAGGAGCTGCTGCTCCATAATCACTAATTGTTTTTTGATAGTTTGCGTGTGCTCTTGGAACGTGACTCCCTGAAAATCTGTATGAGTTTACTGTATACAATCTCTCCACTATGTCAGACATAATTATGCACAACAACACTATACACTGGGGATGTCCAAACTACCACCAGACAAAAAAATTTAAGTGGCTCGCAAACTATGATGGAAATCAAATAAAAGTTGGCACTTCTATTAAGCAGATTTTTTAAAAATCTACTTGAAATGTTGAAATCTTGAGTGTTGCTAAAATTCTGCCATCCTTTTTTCCTCAAAACATAAATGTTGAACCTTACATTTTTTTTGGATAAAGATGGCTCCAAATGTATGAAAAGGATTGAAATCCAGGAAACTTGGAAATGGATCTGAGGGATGTGTGCACAAGAAGTTTATTAATTTTAAGTAACTAAGTAGATCTATTCATTTTTTTGTTTTATTATGAGTCAGGGTTGGCATATATTCTTCTCAGGCTGGTTCCTAACAAGTAAAGTTTGGATGCAGAGCCATGTGAATTGCACATATTTCATTTTTCAGTATTTAAAGGGGCTTGTTGGCTTGCACACGAACGATGCATGTGGTAATATATGTATATGGTACTTTTAGAGGTTGGCAGCTTAGCTTATTGTTGAAAGTGAAATCACCTTGGTTGTATTACACTGTCACTTTGTTTTAAATTTTTGTGTCATACTGTTTAGTTGCTCTATTGAGAGGTCGGTCCATCCATCCATCCACCCACCCATATTTGTCCTCCATTCATCCATCCATCCACCCATATCCATCCATCTATGTCCTCCATCTATCCACCCACCCACATCCACCCACCCACCCACCCACATCCATTCAACTATGTCCTCCATCCATCCACCCACCCATATCCCTCCACCAATCACCAT
>JAYDZG010000036.1:17740465-17753774 GCA_034509265.1 Microcambeva bendego
TCTGCCGCCAGCCAGTCAGCTGGGTGCCCATCACCAGTATGGATTTAATCTGCAGACTGTCAGATGAATGAGCTTTAGGCCCTTCTGCTGTTTTCGGTGACTTCACCCCACAAGCTGCACTGCAGCCTCAGCAGGGTTGCTAACACCAGCTTACCCGCAGTATGCGCGGGTGGACACGAGTGTGAGAAGAAATATAGTTTTAATATTTTATGTATAACGTTCGTGCAATTTTAATGCAAAGGACGTCAATAAAGGACAGAGGGAAAGGCTGAGTAGACAAAAAAGTAGCAAAACGGCGCTCTCACATTTACTGTTCCATCGATGTTTGCTGTAATTACCACTAAAGAAACGGCTGGAGGGTGGAATCCAGATTTAACAGCTCTGTATTGAAGTAGTTATGAAAGTTCTCAGCACTTAAATGTTTACATAATCATCACTGAGTGAACCAAGTATTCACTCAGTTCTGACAAAGTCTTTTATTGGGTACAACTCTAACACATCTCCATTGATTATTTTATCAGCTACATCTTCCACAGAGATACATTAGTGTGTATACGATGATTACCAATGGTTGATCTACACACTGTCACCCCACCCCTATCATTTATTAATTAAAAAGGATTCCTATAGAACTCCCAATGAACATATGATGCTTGTTGTTGACCATTTTCCACAATGCAATGACAGCTCCATCGCCAATACTATGAATATTGTGATTATTCTGTAACATTGTGGATTTCAGACTAAGTTGTACGAGATTTGTAAAAATGCTACATTTCTTTGCATGTTAAACCTCACAGCTGTAATTTATATTTAATTATCTTGGTATTAAGGTAAGCATTATGCACCGATCAGGCATAATATGATGATTAGTAATACTGTGTTTGCCCCTCTTTTACTGCCCCAGATGCAACAAACCATGATGCACTGTGTATCTGGGTATCCTGTCTAAACCTGCATTAACTTCTGAGCCTTCTTTAATTTCCACTTTTCCTTCCTTAGACGACTTTTGATAGATACAAACCACTGATTGGTACAGTGAATAACACTGATCATCTCATCCCATCAGCTGTTAATAGGTGGGATATATTAACCAAGAAATTAAATGTTTAATCAATTCCTTACATTGTTTTGTATACCCTAAAATGTAAGAAATGCTTAAAAGAGAAACATCAGCATTGATGTTCAGTCCCAACCAGGCTAATACGAGGAGGTTACTTGATCCATAATGCTAATAAGTCCGGAGTTATGTGAAAAGGAGATAAAGAATCACCACGCTGAGCAGAACACCTTGAAAAGACCTCTCAACATTAGCCAGTACACCTCACAGCTTTATATTTTGTAGCATGTTGATGTTGGACCTGTGACCCTTTGCCAGAAGGGTTTTAGATTTAATTTAATTAAACACAAAATAAAATTCATGATAAAGTGATTTATGATTTAAGCTTTATCGGTGTATTAAAAACATACTTTTTATCAGAGTAAAAGATGTTTAGAGAAGGAATTCCCAACCCAATCCAAACCTATAGCAGACCAAAACCGTCAATAATCTTTAATATTTATGCTTCTCTCCTAGAAGACCACAGGTAGCATGTAAGTCATAACCACCTTTACAAAGAAAGCTCTAACTCAGTGATATTTTAAATCATGTTTTCTTTTTGTTGGTAATGTAGACATGTCCTCTTGACACATGATCGTCTGTCACAGCAGCACAACCAAGGCTAGAAAATGTCTAGACCAACACTCACCCGTGTCAATAAACTCAAATGCCAAGATTTTCAAATGAAATGAAATTCCAAAAGAAAAAAAGTGATAGCTTTGTCTTGTATAAAATTAGCCAGATGACAATATAAATGAGATACGTTATATTGTGTGCCATAGATGGCCACTTATTTAAAAAAAACAGGTTATTGTTTTTGTGTGGTCAAGTCAATGTTTGGAATAAACTGACCCCTACTTTAAGAAAAGATAGTAGCAGTTTGGAGCATTTCTTTTGCATCCTATAAGGGAAGAGTATTTTGGAATGGGATCATTAATGGAAACATTTTTCACATTTGCATTCTTAATGAAGAGGTGATTCCATGATGACAAGACCTCAATAAAAGGCATTGGGTTGGGGTTTATGTTTTAAAGGTATAGCTTTTTGGAACAATGAGTTTGACATTAATACTATTATTGAAGTACAAATGATGGGAAACAATTCATAGTAAATTAGCAATGTTCCAAATACGAGCAGCTTACTGTGGTTCTGCATTAAGGAATCTTGAGAGTTTTTATATTGCTAACTAGAATTTAAAAGCGAATTTACTAGATTCAGTGGTGTGGGTATAAAGTAATGTAAAGGAGATTCAGGAAAAACACCCTTCAACGATTGACACAGACAACTGGAGTAATTAGAAAAAGCTAAGATCCAATTTACTGTATTCAACTCTGCCTGGTGACCCATTCACCATACAAACACACACGTCTTAACAGAATGAAATGGGGTGCCTTAAATGTTCTCCTCCTGGCTTTCATCCTCCCTTCTCTCCCTCACACCAGGTCTGCTCCCTGATCTAGCTCAAGATGATTTGGAACAAAAAACTGCTCGTTAGCGAATAGTTCTGTATCATCAAAAGAAAAAAGGGGGACGAGAACAGTATCGAGTGTCCGTCAAGGTCAGAACCCTCTGTACTCAGACCACACTCACAATAATTAGTTTTGCTACACTATTAAGTATACACATTTGTTAGTAAAATACACCACAGAAATCAAAGTGAGAGCTCTGACCTGCTATAGCAAGAGAAGTCGGGGTTATTTTGGGATTTATCATGAGCCCTTAGCATAGAGGGCAGAGAAAAATGTTTTCACAACACATTTAAAATTTTCAGTAATTACTGTCAGGCATTGGGCTGAATTTGTAAGATATAACCAAGGGTCACCAAAGGTCTCATAGTCAGAACGTGCAACCAGGAAAAGACTACTGAAACAAATGTCCAACAGGCTTCACAAAATGTGTGTGTGTGTGTGTGTGTGTGTGTGTGTGTGTGTGTGTGAGAGAGAGAGATGGACACAGTGTTCAGTAGAGATAGCCTGAGCGTGTGAAATGAGGAGTGTTTAAACAGGAGAGAGGGACAGCAGCCAAATAGGATGACATTTACCGAGTGGTGGCAATAGAGAAGGCATGAAGGTTAAAGCAATTTCCCAGAAACACCAGCGGTGACAATTACTGGTGTTCTCATGAGCGTGATGACACACAGCCCTGTCTCTGGTGACTCTGCTGAATCTCTCACTAAGCCTTAGCAAGGTCAGAGGTGTGAGGTAACACATTTATTTAAAAGTCACAGCCGAACTACAACAGCCCCGACTACCTGTTGGAACTGACACTGACGCCACAATCACGACTTGAAATATGAGAGAGGTAATGCCAAACAGATGTTCGAATATGAGAAATCACAGGCAGTGGGTACATATGACACGTCTTCCCATTGTGGCCTTGTGTGGTCTGTATCGTTTAGCCCTGAAGAAACATTTTATGAAGTGTTGCCAACTTATCGAATTTTTCCGACCCCTGTTTCGCCTTTTTATTTAAAGCTACTAGTGGCAGATCCTTGGGCACAAAGCATTAACTTCACTCGTAGTAAAGTTACTGAGTACTGAGATGAATTGTGGCCACAGTTTCTGTAAATTGCACCGTATCAACATCTCCGCCTAACGTGCGATTTGAGAAATGCATTTTATTACAGGTTAGATGAACTGGTACATGCACTCCCCATGTCTGTGTGGCTTTTCTCCAGGTTTGATGTACCAGTAGGTCTAGGTGCTGCTCTAAATTGCACCTGTATAAATGAGTGGGCGCAAACCATCGCAAGCATCACACACATCTATCTCAGTGTTTGTGACACTGGACCCATGCTTACTATGTAATGCTAGTCAACTAAAACACATTTTAAAAAGCTACAAAAAGTAATTGGGATGACCAGATGACTACAATTGTAGATAACAAGAAGCAAACGTACGGGTACCACTAAAATAACCTATAAGTGATTTTTGACACTCCCATTAGACTGCAGCAATCTGAACCAAAAGAATGTCCTATACTTGATGTATGAGTAATCAATTGTACTGCATGTGCTGTTGAAAGTGATCTCTGTTTTCAGCCAGACACATTGACACATTCCAGAACAGTTCAGTTCAGTTCCTGCTCCAGCTTCTGAATAACTTTCTCTGAAAGTGTGTCACAAACTCAATACTCATAAATTCTCACTGACTTGGCTTAAATAAACTAGTGACCCAATGGGTTCGCATCATTAAGATGGTGCTTCTCAATCCTGTACACCACCATCCTGATGACAAGTCAAGTGAAGGGGTAAAGGGTCCATGTTAAATGTTGTGACTGCCACTTCATCACTCTGATGCCGGGGAATCCCAGCAAGGTTAAAGTGACAAAAACTGAAGATCACATTGTTTTGTTCAGATTGCTTCGTTCTAGTGAGAGCTAATACAGAATATTCAGTGCCTCTCTTTAATGAACCTCCCTGTGTAACTCATTTGTATATCTACAGAGGTTGTACAAAACATATTGTTTATTCTTTTTATTCTTAAATCTCAGAGTGCTTTATGAAGATAATGTTTAAATGAATCATTTTGATTGCTATGTTTAGGGGTTGATTGTTATTTCTCCTCAGTGGCTGGGAGTATGCAATGCCATATGCCTGTTGTATTTATGAGCCCTGTTCGATAATTATCATTATTGCTATTATTACTATTTGAGCCAGAGACCTGAAATAGCAGCTGTCATGTGATTGAGTACAATATCGGACAAATAAATGGGGGGGGGTTAGCATGGCAGAATTTAGGCACTTTGAATATGAAGGTACATTACACACATATAACTGCAAGCCCTGGTAGGAGGCAAGAAAAAAAATGGCTGGTACATTATTAAATGGTATAATATTTTCAACTTATAGAGCTTTTATTCCCCCTTTTTATAAATGGTTCAGCACTTTATCTCTCTGTGGGTCTCCTATTTTCAGCACCTATTTTAGTTGGTCTCTCTCTCCAGGCTCCCGTTCCCTGACTGAGCCCTTTTCCGAAGCTG
This sequence comes from Microcambeva bendego, assembly GCA_034509265.1. Lineage (NCBI taxonomy): Eukaryota > Metazoa > Chordata > Actinopteri > Siluriformes > Trichomycteridae > Microcambeva > Microcambeva bendego. Next base: position 17,745,546 of record JAYDZG010000036.1, read on the forward strand.
ATGAAAGTACAAGCCCTGTGTGTGCATGTATATGAAAGAGTGGCACAAAGACTTGTGGGTGAATCTTATTTGCATTCAGCGCCACTTGCCGACTCAGCTACGGCAGGCACCGGAGAGACGACCCTTTAAACAGCCGAGTGGGGAAAAAGAAGAAAACAAGGATGCAACAGCAGAGGCGAGAGGGAGCCACGGATGAAGACATCACTGTAGGGGTGAAAGCTTGAGTAGGAAAAGAAAACGAGATGGAAGAGATGGAAATAGCAAGGGAAGATAATGCGGAACAGGTTGGAAGAGCGTAACGATGCGCGATCAGGTAAAATTCTGCAGTCTGAGCTCTCTCACAAACAACTACCAATCCAGAACTTTTGCATCCTGATCTAGATACATCTCAATGCAGATTGTGCATTACCAATGTTCATTATGAAATCCTCACACCAAAGCAGCTGGTAAACGAAGTTGTGTTGATCTTTCTAAGCCTTTGTTGTAAAAGTTTTAAACTTTTGGTTACATTCATGACAGACACACGATAGTTATCAGAGTTTCATCAGGAGACAAGTTTATATCAAACACCGTCATGACCTATTTCATATCTCCAAGTCTCCTCACATGTTTTTGGACTGTAGGATGAAACCGTAGCACTCGAGGTAAACTCACCCAGACACAGGGAGAACATTTAAACTACACACACAAAGGACCTGGACCACCCCACTTGGGGATCGAACCCAGGACGTACTTGCTGTGATGTCACAGTACTATCCAAGCCTTTGTGAACTGTAAACAGTAGCTGCAGTTATCAATCAAATAAAAAAATAAAACGTATTCAAAGAATAAGAAAAGAAATTAAGCCACTGTTGGACCCTTAAGGAGGCTCCAGGTGCATCTACAAGGTCAGCTTCTAACCAACCGGAGACCACACATTTTTATCCAAAGTTATTTGCTGTACTGTGACAGTATTAAGCCCAACAGTGACAACCTGGCAATGGTGGGGTTTGGGCCACTGACATTTCAATTACAAATCAAGTACCTTAACCTGTAGGCTCCAACTGCCCTATACAACCACTGTGCATATGAGTGTATATAACAGACAGAAAGGCTATTAGCAAGAAGGTCCTGTCATTTCTGTGTGGACTTTGCATGTTCTCCTCTTGTCTGTGTGGGTTTACCCCATGTGCTCCGGTTTCCTCCCACAGTCCAAACATGCAGCCAGGTTCCCGAAAGAGGTTGAAGTGTCCAAAAGGTAGCTAACCAGTAGGATGTAAAAACCAGTCCAAAGTTGATAGGTCCACAACGCAGATCACAATCCAATGTGGTAACCATTAACAGGAGCATCTAAAAATGATGATGATGATTATTTAGCAACATAAATTAACCATGAATAAGGTAATAGCACAAGCTGACATTTGGGTTCATGATTAGTATGATTCAAATGCACTTTGATGCTCACATTATTTATTGGCAAAACCGTATCTGGGCAATCACAAACTAGACTGCTGCCTTGGGTTCTACTGCCAGAAGGGAGTTTATATGCTATTTAAAAACTGCTCATTAAATAGCACTCAAAAATATTATGGAACCTCAAAATCATGAGTGCACTCTTAAAAACAACAGCATTATGCAGCATCTGCCTCAACTGTTGTCGCTTGTAGATTGTACAATTTAGAATGCCAGTAACAAGTGGAATCCTATAAAACATCCCTCTGAAAACCAATAACTACTACTACTTAAGTATGAACCATTCTAATGCTTCTCTCAGGAGATTTCATGACATTTTATGTGAAAAGGTTGGCACAAAAATTGCTGAAATACTCATTAGAATGGGGTTTGACATTTGTTTGATCATTGACTGCAAATACAGATGAACGAATACAACCTTTTAATGAGAATGCAAGGGTTGGTCAAGGGCCCACAAACTGCAAGTCTCCTCAAATAACAAAAACAGTTTTTATTTTAGGTGCTAGATTGTAGGTATGGATTCCCAAGTTTTAAATAAAGCTCAGATCTGGAATCAGATATTTTAAGTTTCTTTTTCACTGAGAAAGGACTTCATTATTAACTCCCACATTTCAGGTCTTAACTATATCCATTCATTTGATGATGTTAACTATCATTATTAACTGGGCAGGTTAGCACACTAGTACTGGGATCTTGAATACACCATGTGGACTTTTTACTCCGCCGGCTGACCGGCCTGAGCGGCCACATGGACAATGGTTGGCCTGTCATATAGGGATGCAATATTGAACTAGAATTCTAGTTAGGCAGTAGGCAGCTCACTAGACAGACCCATGTGTTAAGTGTTAAAGGTTTTGCTTTATATCCGGCTCCCTATGAAGCTGACATCTCTATAAACCCAGCTCCTTCAAATCCATTACTTGGTGGTATTCATGCTAGAAATGGTCAGATGGTGTTAAACCCATTTCCAGTTTCTTTACCCCCCCACCAAATATGTAATTTCAACAAACGCATCTCTGTTTTAATCCACCCCAGGCTCTTCACGTTCCCCACTTTTTATTTGTTTTGTGTCGTTTCAAAGCGGCTTTGTTCTCTTTTTTCCTGACGGCACTCATCACCGCAGGGATCGGTACCTTTAGCTCAGGCTCAAATTAAAAAAGCCTCATCGATACGCATTCAGGTGGTGCTATAAAACTGCTCTTCATTTCTCCCGCTCTCGACTCCCTCTGCAAATACACCCCGCACGGCCGCCCTCTGGGATTTGAAAAGATCAAATCAAAAACCCCATTGCAGAATCATCAGCCACACCACCTCCTCATTTCAGATTCTTTGCAGCTGAGTCCTTTCCATGTCATTCTAGGTCAGGTCATGCTAAACCTTCAGAGACGGAACAGACAGTTCTGAGTTTCAATCATAGCTGCTCTTACGCAAGTAATCCAGTCACGTTTTGAGTCTATTTATGAGCCGTATGAGGATGACGGGGAGTTCTAAGATAGCGGGAGGGATAAAGAAGTGAGAAAGGACCAGAAGGAGAATGATAAATTGAGAATCAGAACAAGGAAGACGGCGCAAGCCATCAACTCAAGAGAATTCAACATCTGGGCTGTGACGCCATAAGACAGCAGTACTCTCACATGCACTCAACTTTTTTTTTCTTGCGCAGTCTCTCTAATTCCCTCATTGAGAGGCGAACAGAAAGCCAAACTGACGAGCAGACACATACACGCAATCATGCTTAAGCATGCATACACACATTTCTGATGTGTTGCCTGACAGCTACTGGCTGTAAGAACTGCAGGGTTGCCAAGGCGACCCCATCCTTCCATATCTCCCACTCATCCCTTCAATCTCAGCTTCATAAGCCCTCGTTCCAATCACGTTCTCACTTTTGACCTACTCCTCTTTCATTTTGTCATTAACGTTGATGGATTTAGTTCCTTCTATTCCAACTATGAGACCTACAATTACAAACAAGTAGCCTAATGCGTTCACGACCTTGTTACCTGCTAGCTCTCCATTTTAGTAATGCTGTAATAAGTTAGGGGTGCCGGAGTCGAAAGCTACTCTCAGTAAAACTGTTACTGATTTCACATTTTAACTACATTTTCAGTTGTTTTACTCCGAGATGATATTTCTGATCGAATCCTGTTCACCCTCTCGAGTCTGCAAACCACAAGTGACATCTTATATGAAACCAGTCCATCAGATTGCTGTACTGTTCTCACACACACACACACACACACACTGCACAGCTACACTACACATGTTTCTTTGCACACTACAGGGTTCAGCAAAAAGGGGGTCACACATTACACAAGCTTTCATCAAGAGGAATCACCAGAGAGTCTCCAAACTACATTTAGTCACAAAAACACACTAGAAGTGACAAGAGGTAATGCCATGGTGACAGGGTTTTTGATTCCTTCCAAACCATGATTAAGTTGTTTGTGTGCCGTTATGCAGGAAAAACGAGATGGGTAAAGAAAAGTATATGTGTGAAGGAATACACTGCCAGCAGGAATTGTGTATTGTGTTTTCCAGAGAGATGGAGATAAAGGAAAATATATAGATTATTTATTATTGTTTGCCATACTGTTAAAAAAAACATTTTGCTTTATAAATGCTTGTTGAGGTTGATACTGCTCCTCCCCAGGTCTCCCCTCACTATGTATATTGTATTTATATTGGTTGTACCAGAACACCGCTTTCAATGCTAGTCTAAATCGTAATATTTAGCAAGATATTGTCTTGAGTGCAAGCAATCGATAACCTCTTGGATTATGTTTTTTATTTTTTTTTATTTTTTATTTTTAAACAACCACACCTAATGATTGAGAATTTATTTTTTCAGAACCTGAGAGGAAGAGGCTACAGTTGTGAAATGTGATGAGTGGTAGCTGTTGGGATATCTCTGACTATAGTCCAGATCGTCCTACAATTGTGACCATAAACAATGCAAGCAACTTTGGGTTATGGGCTGTTCTCAAGAACCCCACAGTGCCAGCCAGGCAAATGAGGAACTGTAATACAACAACAACGGGTTTAACCAAATAAAAGGAAAAATAACCTTCATATCTGATCATTCTGAACTATTAAAAGCTATATTATCCCAAATTAGTATTTGGGGTTTTGTGCAAGACAGAACCATGTGGCTCTGAAATAAAGTGTTTAAATTAAAAAAATAATCATTCACAAATAAACAAAATATATTTTACCAAGGGAAGAACAAGAGAGAATAAGCATTAATCAGCACAGTTCTTTTTGGTACTAATGACTTTTGCAAAAGAATCTTTGCATTAAAAAAGAAATGTATATAGTTGTGTGTAAAATTAGGACAGGTCAGCACAGACTAATATGGGAGAAAAATGCACTAACAATTATTAGCGAAATATTAAGAAAACTGTCACTGCATGTTTTATTCCTGGTGTATCTAGCAAAGCAGTTTTGGTAGAGGGATTAGGTGCAGACTTATCAAAAGCTTCAGCAAATTCAGCAACAAAGGTAAGTCATCTCAAAATAAAGACGCTCACATCAACTCATGTAGACACTGTGGTCTCTTGATACAAATAATATTCCATATATTATAATTTTGCTTGAATTAAAAACTGTATGCAAATACAATGCATTGGATAAGAATTTAAATATTGTTGCCCAGTTGGGTTACAAAACCTGGACAAAAAGCAAATAAGCTAAATGTCAGGGCAATGTTTTATTATATACTAAATACACTTGGCAACCTGTAGCAAAAAGAATTGAATTACACTCCAAATCAAACATATCCCAAACGTAGTTATGTAATAAGTGCAACATGCTCATGGTCTGTTGTCCACGGTTTATCTGTAATATTTTTACTCATGTTTTATTTCATGAATGATTTCTATTGTCTGGAAAAGGTCAAATGGACAGATTTGCAAAAGTGGTGGTGCAGACTAGTGCCACCAGTCAACTCAATACCACTGGAATTGACCCTTTTACCCCTGGGCTTTACTTTTCTGGTTCTCTTTCTCATTCAGACAGGAAGTTCTCAATTTCTGTTCATTACTTGGTGCTCATTACTTTCTGAGCAGATTAATTGACCTCAGTTGATTGTATTGGTTCCACACTGCAGCAAAGCTGGACTCGACATGGGACACATCCAAGCAAAAAAAGGAAGATCACGCAGAACACCTCTGCAATTACATTACTGTATGTATTTTAATGTCTAAAAGCTCCTTTGTTCTGTTGTCCCTAAAGGCACTCATCACTGCAGGCTAAACAGCACCTTCAGCACGGATGTTAATTAAAATGTTCCGTGAACACATACTCAGAAGCTGCCTTCAAAAACACCTCCATTTTGTTCTAGGTACAGATGAGCGATTTGTCTGTAAAGTACATACTTGTACTTGTAGTGTATTTCACCTCCCATTCAATTGACTTTAGTTATGTATATGAAAGCAAAAAAAAATCAATGTAACCAATCAACGTTTTTATGGTTGATGCAACAAAAGCCTTGAGGGACCAATCATGTTCTCTGATGAGATTAAAGGTCTGAAATAAAGACCATGTTCAAATTAAGTACAGATCCACCAATCCATCATTCCAACTACAACTCCATCAACCAATAAATCCATTTATCTATCAATCAGATTCATCAATTGATCGATAAATGTTTCCTTATATTTTTTCATTCAATAATTAGGAAAATACCTTTAAACTGGTGTGTGGTTATTGAAAACCAAACTGGAGTGAAGAATCGATACCATGATTATTCGAGGAGAGGAAGCTCATCATTCAAAAAAGCCAGGACATCCTTCCACTCCTGGAACGTTCGTGCACGTCTCTCTCGCCTCAGAGTCGTCCTCTACTGGCAACTCCTAACCACTTAGGAAACCTCTGGAGGTCTCTTAAATATCTGGGCGAGTAGGAGTGATTCTTAGACTTGAGACGGTTGATAAATAGCTTTTATTCTCAAGTTTAAGAGGACATCATTTCAAAAATGATCAGCACTTAAAGACACTAAAACACTTGATAAAGACTTGATGAAAACATACACAACATTTTAGTAGGAATTCTAAGGAAGTTTTAGTACACGAGGCCCCAGGTCTTTTATCTACGTGTTCTTTTGCAAACTAGCCTTGCTGTTTTTCTTCGACAGCAAGCATTTTTCCTCTTTGCATATTAACATATTTGTTCAGTGTTAAGAGCTCCAGTCAGTGCAGTTCAAACGAAGCTAAAAAAAAAAAATCAATTGCTCTTATTCAAAATTTGGCTCAAAATAATGCCGATACATTTAAAAAGCATTACCAAGAGCATTAAGGCTGTTATATGGGCAACTGGGAAGATGAGCCTACATTTTAATGGTCATGATTTTGGAATGGAATGTGCAGGTCAGGTGTTTATATATATATATATATGAGCATAGACCTTTTTACAAGCCTGTGAAAATGCACCCCCATAAATTATAGTTTGATTATACTGTAAGTGTGAGACATTCACTAGAGCAGTTGTATTCAATTACTTAAAATGATGTCTGTTCCAGACCGTATGGACTAAAATTGTTGATTATTGGTTCACCCCTCTTTAGCCATGCATTCAGGTCTTTCTGTTTAATTGGTTCAGTTATATTTAAACACATGTGCTATGGACAGCGACCATCGGTGTTAACAGTTAATATGGCCTCAAGCAAGACTCAACTTTTATATAAAAAGGCATTGCGATGAACATTTTGGGGTCCTAATAGTGAGGACATTCACCAGACACTGTTATCCAAAGTGACTTATAGTACAGACACTGTACATTCTAAGCAATTAAGCCACATTGCTGTTGAGTTGCTACTTTACACCACTGCTGCCTCTCATGATTGAAAGTTACTATTCAAATTAATTTTTCCTCTTCTTAAAGCTTAAAAGTGCTACAACTAACAATTCTTATCCATTATCCAAAATATGTTCATAAATGCATTTCTTTCCTGTATAATGGCCGCTGTTCTTCCTAAAAGGTCATACAACCAGATTTGCAAACTGACAGTAAGCTTGTGCAGCGAGACACTTAAAATGTCACCTCCATTAAAGTGGAATCGGCCCTTTTAACCCCTTTCTCTCTTTTTTTTTAAATATACACACTCAAGAAAGAAGTTGAAAACTCTCAAACACCCCGGCACCCTCATTAAACCCAACGCCGCCTTCATTTGTTCGTGGTCCGATGTCTCATAGATGCTTTCTTCCATTTTCTCCAAAGGCACTAATCACTGAAGGCTGAACAAGACCTTCAGCACTGATGCTAATTAAAATGCTCCTTCCACAGTACTCAGGTGTTGCCTCTGAATGCACCTTCATTTCCATGCCAAAGAAAATGACATGCAACTCCCAGTCTCCCCAAACTTCCTGCCAAATTCAACCTTCATCTCTGGCCTCTGGTACATGGAGATCAAAATCACAATTCTGATTATTCTTGCATCAAGGCCGTGCATATCATATTTGCAGTGGAGTGTGGTGCGTCTAGATGTTCATGAATTTGGCTAGTTAGGGATCTGCTCACTAAGTTATCTAGGCTTTTGTTTATCTATTTATAGTCCCAGTGGTGAGAGAGTTCTTGCAATACAGTCAAATTGATGAAAAGTCTTGTTGCACTGAAAAAAATAATTAACTGCGGGCACATTAATAAAATATATGCTCTGAAAATCCCTCTATATTACAAGTATAAAAAGAGCATGCAGCATTTTAGATTCCTTTTGTATTCCTTCTTAATTTGGCTGCTCCAGCTAGGGGTCACGACAGCGGATTTTGATCTGCATTATTG
>JAYDZG010000036.1:17759250-17769932 GCA_034509265.1 Microcambeva bendego
TAGATATATATATATAGATAGATATATATAAATTTAGATAATATTTATAAACCAAGGAGGACCATTCCAATAACAAATGGGAAAAAAATGCAAGACTTTGACTAAAGGCTTAGTACTCATACAGCTAGATATAAAATATTGATGTTAATGCTGAGTGGCGAGAAAAGAAAGAAAAATGGGAGTTAAATCAACTCTGCAAAATAAGTGAGTAATCAAAAACAGCCTGCTTCCAAAAATGGAAGCTCTTGACTTGCATTTTAAAAGGAAAATGTGTTCACATCTGTGTCCTGATTTTTGCATCTGCTCACTTTCTAAACTAGAAGCCTCCAACTGTAAAATGCAGCACAATAAAAGATGGTTCATCCATTCATCTGTCCATCCATCTATCCTATTTATATAGTTTATTTATATAGTTAGAAAACATAAATGAATGTAATTGTACAGATGAGGACACACCATTGCTCACGCCTCCTCCAACACATCTACAGTCCTAGTGGACCCCTTCTTTTCAGCTTGATCTGCTAACCAGGGTTCTTACACAGCGTTTGATGTAAATGTAAATGACTGAGGGCCCCATCTACTAAGTTATCTCTATTCAGCAGTCATGGTGGCGGCCACCGGCAAGAATAAAACAGATGCTGCCAGCTGAGCAACCCATGTGTGTCCCTTTTAAAAATAATCAAAATAATCTTATATCTACTTTCCTGATGAGTGTTTTCTTTATTATTGTATTCTAGAAATGATTTTTTAAAAATGGTGGAAGTCAATCTTAAGAGAATGAGAGACCACTTTGAGTGTTTGCGGGCCATGAAACAGTGAAACAGTATTCTAAATTAAAAAAAAGGATAGAATATAACAATACTACTCATTTTCATCAAACACATTTCGATGTGGTACTTAAAACTATAAAGACTACAAACTCACCTATTTGAGCAGTGATGGAAGGAAACTGTTGGATGTTTCAAGGGCAAACTAAGTGCAACACTGATGCATTTTGACGTGATGAGTCAGGCAGAGGAAATAGTTTTTCTGCATTTGTTCACTCAACATGGCAATGTACTAAGTGCTTGCAAGGCAATCAAACCAACTATCAATATATTTAAAATCCAAAATCTGGATAAAAAGAAGTCATTCATGTATTTTATGTATTAATGTTGGGTTAAGTTTACTACTTTATGCATGCTTAGAAATGCAGTGGATTTTTTTCTGTACATTTGGCTACCATAAGCTAACCCTGACCTCATTTCCTGATCCACTGTCCAAAAAAAAAAAAAAAGGATTATGTTCCTACACTGTGGATGGGGGTCAGTGTTCTCTCAGTGTCTGACGTACATGGGCATTGCTGGTTATATAAGGTGTGGAAGGCACTCTTAAACAATGTGTATGAACCCATCCTAGCAGCTCACAAATAAGTCACCTAGCTAGGGGAGGATGGGATAAGACGATGAGTCATGTCACATGGCTACAAATGTCCGGTATCTAGATTACACGAGAATGATCAACACATCCAAGTATTACCCTGGTCCCTTAATTTCACAGATTTGAACCCAATTTAGCATGATAGAGCAAACCCAATGATCAGGGTGGTCTATGGATCAATCCTCTCCAGCTGCTGTGGGATGCACTGCAGTCAGCATAGCTCCAGATACATTTGACAACCCACCAGGACCTAAATGTCATCACTCCCAGCCCATATAGATGCCGCCCATAACGCACTGGTGGTCAAAAAAAAAATCCAAATCAATTAAACCAAATTACTAACAATTTTCAAAACAAGTAGCTTATTGGGTCCATTACTTATTATGAAACAATATAGTTATGATATAATATGGCTTATGGTCCATACAATAAATATTAGTAATATTAGTAACAATGGTTAATTATAAAATAGATGACATTCACATTGAATAGATTAAACAATAGCAACTGCTGCATGTCATGTGAGAGTTTATAGAGGAGCCTCAGAGATAATTAACTATTTATCAGTAAAAATACTAAACTCCTAGTAAAATTAAGTCTTCAATGAGAGAGGAAAGAACACCAAGAAAAAAAAACTATTTAAATAAGTGTAAATGTTGACCTACAAAAATGAAAAGCCGTTAATAACTAATTAAACATGCATTTATTAAAAAAAAAAAAAAAAAAAAAAAAAAAAAAAAAAAAAAAAAAAAAAAAAAAACTCTATCTGCAGTTCGAGCTATAATTAAAAAGTTCTAATCAACTGGAAGTGTGACAAACACGGCTGGACAAGGACCCAAGTTTATTCTGCCCTGAGCACTCTGTGGACGATGATAAGGGAGGTAAAAAAAATCTTCAGCTTCGAGAGAGAAAAAATTGCATCCTATGTTTCCCAAATCTCTAAACTACTATTAGACACGGCCTCCATTCTGAGAGATTAGGTGGAGGGCTTGCTATAGAAAAAGTTCTTTTAATGCCACAGGGACTGGAAGGATGTCCCACGGTCAGATGAAACGAAACCTTAGGTGAATTTGGCTTAGAATAAAGAGTGGCTATGATGTCTAATGTTACGTATAGTGAAGAACTTAAATCCTAAAGGCTTCAGGAATCTTGTTAAGAAGGATGATATGATGGATTCTATCTGAAGCTTTGGTTAAAAACAAAAGCAAAACATTAAATCAAATTAGAATAACCATAAAATATCATGGTGCATTCAGGTGAGAAGCATCAAACCCCTTGCACTGGTAGTGCTGCTTAACTAGACCCCGTGCTGTGTTGAGGGGTGGATGCCAAACTCTGTCCTGCTTTGGGCTCATGATTTTAGTTCTAGACACATTACTAAAAGTTAAATATAATAGAACCTTGACTCAGTTGCCGCTGACCTTTTCAAAGCACCTTCATTGAGATGAACTGTGTGATATCACTGATAGGAGATGAGAAATAGACTCAGGCACAGGCAGTATAAAAAAACCTTAACAAGGCTTATTTTCCTAAAACAATGACCTAGGGAAACCAAACTTCTCTCAATGTTGATTGTTGAAATATTTTAGTGCTGAAATGAACAATGGTACAAAAGGAAGTCAATAATTAGTACAATGGTGTTTTCAAATGGCACAGTGGCTAAGTGGGTGGCACTCTCACCCCACAGCAAGAGGGGTCTGGATTTGATCCAGGTGGAGAATGTCATTCTCTGGGTCTGTGACAGGTTACTCTGGGTGTTACGGTTTCTTCATACAGTCTGAGAATGTGCAAGTGAGGTGAAGAGAGGATATAAAATTGTCCATGACATCGTTTCATATAAACTTGTGTACTGACACAGAAGTTATTCATTATACAGGCTTCATCAGGACACACGTTTATATCAAACTAATGTCATGGACAATTTTATATTTTAAAACTCTAAACAATTAAGTGGCTTAATTTTCAAGACAAAGCCAAACTTCTCTCTATCATTACTGGTATGTTCACTCTACTGATGGAATGATGTATCTGTGGTCAAATAGTTGTAATAGGTTTAGTGTTTTAAACTCTCAAGGAGAAGGTGTCAACTGGGGATTGTGGTTAGGAAGACGAAGTCTACTGGGTAGAGCCTTGGACTATGAACTGAATGGTTGAGTGGGAATCAGAGCTCTCCATTACAGCCACTGTCATGTAAAACTTTCTCCGCTCCAGGGTTGAAGTACAATGGCTGACCCTCTTCTCAGACCTCAGAAGAAAAATAAAATAATAACTCATAAAACAAAAACAAGCTGGGATATGTGAAGACAGTTTTTTAAAATAAGTTTTAAAGTGTACCAACCTGCAAAGAGGAAAATACAGCTAAACAGATAGATATGAATGATTTCAAAGAAGATTTGATGGTTACTTTACATACATGGTTAATTGTGTTGTGTTATACTGTTGGTTATGTTTTACCGAACCCCAGAAAGCCAAGTACTGAAGAAAGTGGCACTTTGTGCTGAGGTTTACGGTAAAGTTAAAGCATACACTTGTTTACCACTATTTTATCTTTATACTGAATTGTAACTGCTCATGTTTATTTACTTATCATTTATTTATCATGGTTTATTGGTTGAGAAATCTTACCACATACAGATAAGATAGAACTCACCCAGAGATGAGATGAAGCTGAACTGTAACAATCTGATCTAGGTTTAAATGTATTAAATGTAGTACTATCTTTCGTATGTTACTGATCCATTATTTAACCCCGGATCATGATTTATAGACCGTGAAATACAAAGATATTTCCACAGTTATGACAACAAGTACAATGTGTCATCAATCATTGATGCATCAATTAACATGGCTGGTCCCAATGCACAAAACTTCTACAGCCCCCACCACATGGCTTATAAAGAAACTGTCTATTAAACAGGAGTAAGTTAGTTGATTAGGTAACACAACAGATCCAAAAGGTGCTGAATATCTAAAATGTAAATGCTTTGCTTTCAGCAGTTGTACAGGTATGAACCAGGTTGTATTCAAATCAAACTCACATAATGGATTGGTCTGAGCAGCAGCTAAGAAGCGGCATGAGCTATAGAATTTGATTGAAGGCTTTGAATGACAAATAATTCCTGAGAAGGGGAATATTGCAGCGGCCAGCACTCAGAGAATTGATTGCAGGGAGATGTATGGGACGACATGCTGCGTAAGACAGGGTGAGCCGGTTGCCCTCACGGACAGTGAGTGATGAAGAACTGATCACACAGAGCTGCAGCATGTGGATCCAGGCTTTGCAGGTCTGCAACCCTCTTTCTAATTTATTTCATAGAATAAAGCCAAGAACAATCATGTTTTTTTGAGTAACTTCATTTCATAGGACTGGTAACAAGGTATTTAGAGCTGGTCAACAGGTGATTGCAATCATGATTTGAAATCAAGAAAATCATTGTAAATGACCGCAAATCATATATATATATATATATTACATGACCGTTGTCACAAACACATTGTTTGATTAAAGTTTGGTCTGCCAAGCCTTCTTTTCCAGCATTTTATGGTATGTTAATAAAATTGGCATGCCCTCCCCCATAAAAACACTAGCTACAAATTCTTGTTTTAAGACTCTTGTGTCTACATACTTTGGTCATGTATTATTCACAAGAGACAGATGACAATTAATGGATAACCTTGTAAAATGAGTAGAGGAACACTGCTTTCAGACAGATGCACTGCATGATTTGATTAAGCCAATAAAATCAGCAGGCTCTTGATTTTAGTGACTGTTCTGCTGTGCTGGGATGCACTTTGCTGGCATGGTTCGAGTCCACTTGTCCCATAAAGAGAAGAATAACTGCAAAAGAGTACAAAACAATTCGGAACGACCTAATCAATGTAATGGAACGGTGCTTTGGTGTTTTATTTGTACATTTCCCCATATTTCTACCAATCCAGTTAAGTCCAATTACCCAGCTATATTTTATATACAGCTGCAGACCTCTGCCTTGACCGAGGGGACCGAACCTAATACTCGCCTACACAAAGCGGGTTCACACAGGGATAAGTGCTGTGTATGGAGCGTCATACATGAGATCCATTATTCCGGTCTTTATGTAAGTGCCATGAATCAGCCAGAAGTGGTAGAAATGTCAGCGGTACAGAATAGTCTCACCTTCAAACATGGCCAATCAAGTCCGTGAAAGTGTCTGGGAGGCCGAAAGCAGTGCTACGGTCCAGTTTCTGAGCTTTAGATTTTGTCGGCTTGCTTGTTTTATGACTGTGGCACTCAGACACTCAAGTGAAACATTTCTGTACTTATGGAAGAAGCATTTAGCAAGCATTTTGAGAACTGCAAGATTTCTTAAATCAGCGGTTTGACGACGATCTACACCACCATCACCCTTAGACCAGATAAAATATGTTTATAATGTATTAGAAGAGTATTTACCATCATTCTAGATCAGAATCCTGAGCTTGTACCAAAGATTATTGTTTGTAGGGTCTCGAACACCTCACTAAATCCATTTTTGTCGTTTTTAATATCAGTCACCTGTCTGTATATGGGATGATCAATCTGAATAAATGAAGGAAGGTAGCATCAAGTTGTTAGTGCAGAACTAAACTTTAGTTTAGTTACTACCAGTGATGACGGGCAGGAGAGAGGAAAAAAAAAAAGATTTTCATAGCAGGAAATTTTACATGAACACACACGCACCTACTCACACCCACACCAGCTAAATCAGCCGCTCACCGGTGGTGTTTCATTTCCTTGTTGATGTGCCATGGTATATTATCTCTACTGTGAATACACTGTGGGAGTGTGCAAGCAATAAAGTCTTTAAGTTTCACACATTGGGTTCAAGTGCAAAATATATAAATACAGGAAAAATGTCATTAATTAATAAAAAAAAATCTTCATCAGCCCTCAAAAACATCAAGATCAGTATCCATGTGTACCCAGATAAAAGAAAAAAAATGCCTAAATGCTTTATGATTAAAACCTGATGCCAGTTTTTCTAAAAACAAGGGCTTGTCTAGGAATTATTAAAAGAAAGTACCTTAGAGCTCAGTCCAATGAAAACCCCAGTTCTCCTTAATCACAATCGAGGCAAAAGTAATCCATTTATTTTGATTGCTCATTCTTGCTTTGATTTACAGCACTTCAGTGCTTCAGTTGCACATTTATGCTGATTTTAACACGTTCATGCTGGTTTTGTGTCCAGTTAAACCACACATTTTAAACTATAGTTCAGTTCACAAGAAATCTTGGGAGTAAACATTTATCAGCATGGGGTTTGCATTCACCTAGAGACACAAAATCTTGTTATTTGGGCATTGTGCTTCACACATGGAGAATGTCGGGTTCCACTACAACATTAATAAACAATGGGGTGTGGGGGTAAATGCATGTATTTGTATTGATTAAAAAACTAGATTCGGTAATTATGTATTAAATTTATATTATACATTATTAACTATAAGATTACCAATTCTTCACATTTGCATATTATTTACTGTACCAGTCACATTACCTGCATGTCCATCCTAAAACATGAAATTATTGTTAAATTGTATGATGCAACAAAACATGACAGTCAGAAAAAGTATTTAGTTTCCAGGGCTCAACTTTGACAACCCTTGCATTCCAATTCTTTGATTCTTTGGTGTACATTTGTATGTGGACTGACTAACATTTTTGCTATATGCCCAATTTTAAAGCCCACCTAATTAAATAAAAAAAACCTGTAGAATTTACAAATGCACATTGACTTGAGAATGGTCCACCTAAAGAACATCTGCTTAGTATTAGTCTCATGCAAACCCATTTCACTGATGTAGAGAGTAAATTAGCTAAAAACTGAGCATAGGCTACAGACAGACTACAAGTAATTAACCCCTATACATATGGATGTGAAGTAAAGTGCTAGATGGCAGCTCACCGTCCTCGGTGGGCACGTAGACATTGAGGTAGAGACAGTCCTCGCTCTGGTTCTGAATGTACGTGGCAGCCACATCCAAACTGTCAGAGAACCACACTGGCAGCATGATCTCAGGTAGCACACCATGCAGGTTCTGCGGGCACACCGGTGCAAACTGTGTAGCGTTGCGCACCTCCTGCCATGAACCGGGAGCCTCCGGGGGTTGAAACCTGCGATCACCGATGGGTGGCGTGGCATACGGCACACCGAGGTACTGCTCCACTGGCCCTAGGATCTCATTATTAAGTTCTTTTTTGATGCCACGCAGCTTTCCGTAGTTGGTGTTGACCACGGGGTGCTTAGTGCCGGGGTCGTAGCGCTGACACGAGCCCAGGATCAGCCACAGTGCCAAGCACAGGAGGTAAACGCAAGTAAAAGTGTCCAGTCTGCGGACACAGCCCGATTCCCACTTGCACCTGCACGGTGGGCACATGGCTGATTTCCTTCTGTCTCACAGGTCAAAAGATTTGGAGGGATAATCCAGACAGACGTGGTCAAAATAAGAGCATGCAAGAGCGGATTTGTGAAAACGGGGAGGAAATAAAAATAGGTATTTGGTAAACAGAAGGGACCAGGAGGAGGGAAGATGGAGTAGCTGGGGGTTGTCCTCAGTTTTGGCAGCTTGCTGTGACGATGATGCACAGGTGAAGAGTGAGAACTCTGTTACGTTCCATCGCCATGGATTGTTTTCACAGGGTTGGTCTCATACGTCACCCAGATGGTTAATCCTGCAAGAGAGAGTAAAGAAATCAGGACCACAGGTTATGCCAAAATAACTTGTTCTTAACATTGTTTTATTTTATGAAACTAAGATATTTCATGTTTTGTTTGCAGTTGTATCTTAGCAGTTTAGGTACTGGACAAGTAATACACAGGTCTCTTTTTCCAGACATATCACTACCAGGTTGTCACACGGTGTTGGTTTTGTATTGACTTGATAAAAAATGCCAGGAAAAGATGAAGACTTGAAGACAGCCCACATTAATCTTAAAGAAGACATATGCCAAAACTCAGTTTGCATGCTTTTTTATTTCCACCTGGGTCTCCACTGCTCATATAAAGCATCCAAGCCTAAGAAGCACCCTGGCACCACCCCTCAGCGGTCAAACCCCACCAGAGCCCTCTTCCCACTAGACTGATAGATAGTTGATGATCGACCATTTTGAATCCACCATTACAAGCAACATGAATAAGACACTGAGCGCTATGGCTACAGGCAAGTCACAAATGAAGTGTTGTGTTGTTGGCTGCAAAAAACACAATTGCTTACACTCTCTCCCAGCCAAAGAGAACAGAACTACGTGGCTCCATTTCATTTTCGATGGACATTTTCCAGCAAAAATCCCCAAGAATCTTGTGGTGTGTGAAGCACTTCAAGGCAGACTGCTTTGAGAACCTCACAGAACACAGCAGGATTATAGCCAGAAGAATTCATCTGATGGAGGGATTTGTACCTTCTGTCCGTCGCAGTCAGCAGATGAGGAAGATGTAAGAACTTTCAAAAAATGAGTTTTGTTTTTCTATCAGATGAACTAGCTTGCTTGATCATTTCTGAAAGTACTCCGGGTCAAACATATATGGTGAGTTTACCTTGGGAGCTCGTCAGTGAAGTTTAAGCACTTTGGTAGATGTTAGAGATACTAACGCTTGTGCCACCTCACCTTATTGTTTTAAATGGTACAATGCTAATGAAACGTGATATACTCACTATCTATGTAGCACATTTGAATAACCTAACTTGTTAGGGGTTGACTTTTAATAAACCCTCACTAGTTAGCTGCCTAGGTAGACATCAAGGAAGCGAGGCCCCTATGTTTTCCACCACACACCCGTAGGGTTGGACAGCGCCTCCGTTTTCTGTCATTTTCACATGTAGTGAGTCTTTCTGAAAGGGACTGAAACTGGCAAGAAAAGATCTGGAGAGAACTCTTTATGTGAGAGTGATTTTGTGCAAAGAACCGGTTTTGAATAGTCCATACACCTATTCTAACATTTCAAAAGAGTATATTATGTACCTGTACTTTTTTGCATTAATGCTGCCAAGAGTAAATTGGTAGACATACCCTGACAGAGCTTGGATTGTCGCTAATAATTTTCTGGATAATCTTTTGTCTGGAGCACATGGCATCCATGATTCAGCTCTCCACAATACATGTCTCCACTGTGTGTTAGTCATTCTGAGATACCTCAGAGCCCAAATTCACCTCAGCGTCTGAACATGGTTAAAGGCTAAGGCTCAGCTAATGTGTCAAACACAAATACAGTGGAATTAGAGTTCCTAAATTGTGTTTATCGACAGTCAGAAAATCTGTTATTTCTTCTACAAATGGAAGGAATACTGTTTAAAGGATTCTTGTTTTGCTCCACCTACGCTGTTCGAAAACTGGCATAGGCGTCATGCGTGTGACATAGATGGTGGACAACAACTCTAGAAGTTGCACTGTAGGTAACGCAAAATGATGAGGTGTGTTGTTTTGGCTGCAATAATTCAAAGTGCAGAGGGACCCCCAAGCACAAATGGCTAAAAATCTCTAAATATCCTGATAATGGACTAAATTAGTCAACTTTAAACAAGCGCACTGAAAATGGACCATGCGCTCACTCGGTTATTTGAAGTGCTCATTTCACACCTGAAGATTACCACAACCACGAGATGTTGAAAGCTGGTGTTCTGTTGAGTTGCACTGCTTTGTTGAGAAATGCTACCATAACCCAAATAGAGTCCGTGGAATTGTGCTAGACTATCGAAAAAATGCAACCTTCCAGGTATATCCCAAAAAGATATCACCTAACTCACTGTATTATTAAATCTTTTTAAATCGCAAAAGGCATAAGTGTACAGTACAAGAATGGGAAGCATGGTTTTATATTGTAATGCTTCATATGTATTATTAAATAAAGAGGTAACATATCGATAAACTGTTTACCAATCCAATCATGAATCAGTTTATTTTACTTCACTACTTACTCCATATGCACTAGAACATCCATTATTACCTATAAATGAATGCAAAAAGTACTTTATTCCTTTAGATCATTGCTTACCAAACCTTGCTTACTACGAGCCCCAAACGGAGGTCTGCACATGTGCAGAGCGGCAAAGTAGCACAGATTGATAGGAAGCAAGACTCAACAGGACACCTTTTCAAATCTAAATGGTTTAATTTTATTGTCATGTCCAGTCACCCGCACTCTTACTTCAGATTCATCCTCTGCATTAAATTCAGAAATATCTTCAAAATCTGATAAACCAACACTGAGAAATTCACAATCCAAGTCAGTCACAACAGTGTTGAACCG
>JAYDZG010000036.1:17823572-17847877 GCA_034509265.1 Microcambeva bendego
CAGACACACTCCAAACACCTGTAGGACCACACCAAGAGTTTTTGACCAGGTTCCCTCAGACACACTCCAAACACCTGTAGGACCGTGGTCATGGTCAGGCGTCCAGATACTTTTGGCCCTTATGCAGCGGCTTTTAAAAAGTCTGAAATTCATTTTCAGCGATGCTGAGTTTGACAATTCTCCACCCACGCTGCGACTCGTAAGCCGTCCTACACACACACACACACACACACTCACACACACACACACACTGGATCAGTGGGATCATGCTGATGGATCTCATTAATTAGGAGTCTCGGTGAGGATGTGATTGATTCTGTCTGTTTCGGTGATGGACGGCCTCTCGCTCGCTCGCCGGGCGGCGTCGATAATGGTTCGGTGACTTACCCCTCAAACACTTTTTTTTTGGGGGGGGGGGGGTATGGGGCGGGGGGGGTATGGGCGGCCTCCCGCTTCGCCGAACCCCTGCAGACCAGATGCGTCAAACATCTGCGAGGGTCGCAAACACACACACTCGCTTAAATACAGACGGCGTCTTGTCACCGGTGTATGTTCTTAATTACTGCGATGAAAAAGTTTGTGTATCACCCCCGGGGCGGAGGGGGCGGGGCTATAGGAGCTATTTAACCACCTTAGTTTTTATTCTTTTACAAACCCCATTTTGTGGGAATACTTGAAATAGCGACTTTCCGATTACTAGTCCAGATCATTAACCAGTAATCAATTGAAGGGACTTGAACTAGTGACCTTCTGATTGCTGGTTCGGTGAGGCCAACAGCAGTGCTGGAGCTCGAACCGATGATCTTCTAGTTTATTAGACGTTCACTAGTTTATTAACTTTTAATAACTTGCCGGCTTGCCATATAATAAACAGGATTTGAACCGGCGACCTTCTGATTAATAGTCCTGAGTATAAACCGGTAATCACCTCCGACTCGTACCTGAGACCTAACGGATGTGACTCGGCGGAGATCAAAGGCGGCGTCGGCGGTGGTGGCGTCCCTCCGGCTGGTGTGTGTCTCCGTGGGAGTGTGCATTCATCCTGGTGTGTGTGTGTGTGTGTGAGGCTCTGCAGGATTATCCGAACTCCCCAGAGTAATATCAGAAGCTCCAACAGAGCTTCATTCCACTAAATGTCACCGTAATCACATTATTATCACATTCACTGTACATTTCTATCCAAACTTCGGCGGAGTTTGAAACACTTTTTTAGCTAGTAATAGTTTTTATAGCTGTTTTTTTTGGGGGGGTTAAATGCAGTTTGCTCGGCTGGTGATGAATACTCAAAATGTTGTTGTTGTGCATGGGTTGGAATAAAACCTGAGGGGTATTCCATGAAGAAAATTTAATAAGCATGGCTAATATCTGGAAATGCCGGCCCCACATAAGTTAATCTCCAGCTGTACTAAAGGCAGCAAAAGGTTTTTTTTTTTGACAGATCTGCTCTCAAACAGGTTTGTTTCCAAACTTTTTGTTTTATAGCAGGTGGTTTTAAAAATTATTCAGCATTTTGCTGCAAGATGCACTAGTAAAAGAGGGATGGTTGATTATGCTGGGTGCAAAATGCTGGTTATGCTGGAGATGCCACGTTAACTGGCATTTATGTTTATGTAATCTGTACCACCTACATTAACACTGTTGCATACCAACTACACCTTCTATGGCAAATCTTATACTCCAATGGCAGTGGCCACTTTCAGAGGGTTATCATCTCACAAAGCCAAACATTTGTTCTAGAATGTTTCAAAGAAAATGACTTCACTTAAAAGCAGTAAAGATTTATAAGGGTTCCATCTTTCAACTCATACGAGGGTTCTTCAAAAAAGATGCCACATGTATTTAAGCTGCTTAATAAAAAGGTTTTTTTTCAAAATATATCACTCTTTTACATGGTCACCTTCTTTTGTGATGTATTTTCAGTAACAAACCATTGTAGTGCCATTGGCAAAACATTTAGGCTTAGCACAACCACTGAAGCACCACGGCTTTCACATCATCCCATGAAATTAATCTTTCACTTAAAGCTTCTTTGAGTGATTCAAAAAGGTGGAAATCATATGATGCTAAATCTAGACCATAAGCTTTCTCAAACATGACCAGTTGCTCTTGCCCTAACCACAACCAAAATATAGACATGTGGATTTTTTTTTTTTTCAAGATCCAGGAATCCTTCTGAAGTCTTGTGAATTCCAAGCCACAATGGATCACAAGCTGGACCAATACAATATTAATGCAGAGGTAGTAATGTTATGGCAGAACTGTGCCTACTTTTTACACCGGTCAGATTTGTTGTGACTCCACGTGCACCAGTAACAGCTGTTGTGTTAAAGAAATAGACCCTTGAACATTCACTTATTCATTTCCTCACCCACATGGGGGCAGTATGCAATACTCACTTGACTCCTCGTGATTGCTCAAGCAACATTAATACTTCATGTTTGAATATTGGCCATGCATCTTCTCAATGTGGAGTCTGTGTACACAACAAGGCACTTTGCATTTCAATGTGTTTGAATTCCACATCCATAATGATATAAGAACCCTCGTGAGAGGACTTCATTTGTCTTTGTGGCACAATAACTGGTTGAGCAAAAGCTTTTACCATCATACAGGTACCAAAACTCTTTTTTCTTAGCATTAAGCTTTTTTAAGATCAAAACTTTGCAAAACATTTAATGGCTGCGTCCCATTCTGAAACAACGGACATTAATAAGGAGCGCCGCTGCTGACCTTGCTTTATGCACAGGGGTCATGTTGGAACAGCATTGTTGGTAGCATATAATTGCCTCATATCAGAGGCACCTTCTTCTGCTCCCTTTGTTATATTGTAATAATTAGGGCTGCTGGAGGACAGTGCATCCTACTCTGCATGAATTAATTACTGGCTTGCATCATATTTTAACAAGACATTTAGCCCTTTACATCAAGGTGGTTCTCATGCATACCCTTATAAGCACAAGGGGCTAAAGCCTGCAGGTTTTAGGCTGCCACGCTGACAATCCCATTTCTGCTGGACTGGCGGGTATGATGGGAATTGGCAGTGGTGGATTCCCAATGTCCAGAAAACTCACCATTAGACTTTAATCGAAAACAGACTGATGAACAGATATGAGAAATGAAATGAATATAGAACTATTTTACTTATACAACATTTTTATTATTTAATTTGTTTAGCATTTTACAACCATTTTATACTATTCAGGGACATAATTGGTACAATTCCCCCAAATGAAAGGTAGGAAACGCCCTGGGACCTGGGTCGTCAGTTCATCACAGAACGCTCGGGGCAATTTCGTTTCCACAGTTAATCTGACTATAGGAGAGAAACTCCACATAGAAAAAGAGCTTCAAATGGGAATCAAGACGTTCTTGCTGTGAGATGGTGCTACATACCAAGCCACCCTGATGCAGTTGTTCAATGCAGTTTTTCATTCATCCACAAGGAGGATAAAATCCCCATCAAGTTTGGTACCTTTTAACATTTCTTTTCTTGTCACATTTCTGGATTTTTTGGTTAGGTATGATTTTTTTTTTGCATGCAGTCAGGTTAATTGGAGAAACTGAATTTCCTTATAGATGAAAGGGTAAACACACAAACACAGCCATGGCGCCCTGTCCTGGGTGTTTGTGAGCCTTGTGCTCACTGAAAAACTAGGATAGGCTCCAGCATCCAACTGTGACTCTAATCTGGTAAGCAGGTAAGTAAATGAGAGCAGAAAGCTCTACAAACTAAACAATCAATTAAAAGGTTCAGAGTTCAAATCCTAGCTCTGCCATTCAGCCACTGTTAGTCTTTGAGAAAAGCACTTACCCCTCTCTGCTCGATGAAGTAAAATGGCTGAGCCTCCAGTCTGACCCTAGCTTCCAAGCAAGCCAAGGAAATGTAAAAAAAGTTGTACACCTACATATTTATTCATAAATTAAAGCATTATATTCCATTTTTTAATCAAGGTGCTAATTTTCGTATTATTGAAAGACTTGAGGATTTAGACAAATGTAATTACCTTTCTGTTCCAAGTGACTAAAACGTCCAAACCAAGAGTCTACAAAACACTACTTAAGTATTTAAGCATACATTTTAAAGAGAAAAAGCATATACTTGTTTCATTATATTGTATGTGCATGCACATCTGTTTTTAAGCTTCAGTCTCCACCAAACCCCATTAACAAAAGCAAGGCATTGTGGGTTCGTCCTTGCATGGCAAGTGCTTGTGGATCACTAGAGATTAAGCTCACACTGGGTAAGTGAGAAACGGCAACTAATATCTACAGCACAGCCACTTCTTCTAAAGCAAATTCTCAGCATTGTAGGATGGTACAATATTTACTCTCTGTGTTGGCTTCATCTTTATGGTAATCGACTGCATATGAAGGTTGGGTTATTCACAATCAGTTTAGATCGAAGATGTCACTTGGACGAGTGACAGAACGTTTCTACTCATCAAACTTTGCGTCTTGATGATAACTTTGTAGAACAATATAAAAATCATTGACTGGAATTATCTTGATGCAGGTCCACATCCCACAGAGTTTACAATTCATCAATTTGCATTTGTATTTGTATAAAAGATAGCACTGGAACAACTACAATCAGTTCTTCAGCTCTTGGAAAATGTGTCATGATTGGTTTTTGGGCAGTTACCAGGAAATGTTGAACACAAAGAACAAGAAAAACTCATAGCTTCAATTTTATATTATATGACTCCTTATCTCACAGGCCTTAAGCCGAGAGACTGGCCGTCCTATCTATTTCTGCTCCCTGGTTGCTACCTTCTTGCACTACTCCAACCATTAATGTCTCTGCCTTGATTATTTAACCCACCGCTCCTCCCCAATCGCTACTAAGGTCAGCAAAGCCCACCTGTGCACACAGGTGCTAAACTCTCTCTCACACACATACACACACACTAAATGACTCGCACACACACTCAGAGTCAAATGGGGATTGGGAAAAATGGCAGAAAAGCACCGGAGATAAGAGAAGAATGGTAATTAAGGGATTCCTTAAAACAAGAAAGCTTAAATGAAATGGCAGACAAATATTAAGACCACTTGCTACTATCCACACTTAAAAATCTGTTCCAAGAATCCAGATGCTGCAAAATGTGAGAAAATATCAGACAAAATAAATCCATTTTTTCAGTGGCTGAGAATAAAATGCAGATGTGTAATAACCTTTATTACACTATGGTGATTCAGCTCATTTTAAAATCACTCATCATTGTAAAAAAGCATTGTATTTTGTTGTAATCTGGCCAAGGGTGGGAGGTGTGACCACCCATGTAAGATGAACCTGCAGAAATATGATTAACTTAATGCATAAGAAACGGATGGTGGTTTCAAAAGGTGCTTTCTGCAATCAGCCGAAATGAACCATGTGTGACATGCTAATTGTTGAGTTTGTGAGTTTTTCACTGTGACCAGGGTTTAAAATGTTATGAACCCTTCTGTGCATGCAAAAAGAGTTTTGGCATTTGTTTGTTTCTGATGTGAAAATGTAGAAAGAAAATAGCTTAATTAATAGCACAAGGAATCCAATTTACACTTTTTTAAATCCCACCAAAGATGAGAACAATTATCTGGTCTGATAAAACAACAATTGAGCAAACAGGTACCACTCAGCACCTGCTCAGTACCATCCCTACAGTGAAACATGGTGGTGGAGGCATCATGCAGTGGGCAGTAGTAACTGGGAGACTAGTCAGGCTCTAGGGAAAGATGAGTGCAGCAACGTATTGAGACATCCTTGAAGAACACTGCAGTGCGCTCTGGACCTCAGACTGGGGCAAAGGTTCACCTTCCAACAGGACAACAACTCTAAACATACAGCCGATATACAAACGAGTGGCTTTTTAAAAACTAATTAAACATCTCTGGAGAGATCTGAAAATGGACATGAACTGACTCTCCCCATCTAACCTGATGGAGCTTGAGAGGTTCTGCAAAGAAGAATCAGAGAAACTACCCAAAAATAGGTGTACCAATCCTTTAGCGTCATACTCAGATACTTGAGGCTGTAATTGCTGCCGAAGGTGCTTCAACAAAGTACTGAGCAAACACTCAATAATTACGTATATGTGATTTATTTTATTTTTTGTTTTTTTAATAACTTTGCAAAAATTCCAAACACTGTCATTTTGGGGTCTTGTGTGTCTAATTAGGAAAATGCCTATAATCAATTTTGGAATAAGGCTGTAACTTAACAAAATGTGTTAAAAGTGAAGCACCGCGAATATTTTTCGAATGCACTGTATGTTGGGTAAGCCATAACCTTGTATTAAGGTAATGGATTAGTAATCGTAAAGTCAATTGTTTAAGCCCTACGACTTCAAGGTTGGTGCAGCTGGGCCCTTGATTAAAGCACTTATCCCTCAATTACTCAGACTGTTATGCAACATCGATTGTGGAGAAGTTTATTCTTCGATACTCATTTTTTCATTTCAAGTTTTGGCCTTTACACATTACAGACAAATTAAAGCAGTTTGTCAAATCAAAAATAAATGAAACTTGAAAATGAATTGCAAGAAATATGGATTATCTGGAAATAAAAAAAATATATTGTTTATAAAAATGTAAGAAATGTTTAACACAATAAGAGTTAAAAAGCTGCAGACCCAGAAATAGTAGTAAATATGAAAAAAGCCAGGGCTCAATTGATTCACGGCTCATGTAAAGAAAATACTCATCTGTAATAATCTACAAATGTATGTGTTGCTCCAGGAGGCATGCTAGAGAAGCTCAGTTTATGCTAATCAGAAAGAAAACGTATTCATGGTTATATAGAAGTCAGGAGTGTGTACAGATGTTCTGGTACAAGAGTATAATGAGCAACTGGTATGCATGCAGATTACTAGAGTTACTAGGCTTTTTCAATCACTCACAGTAAAAGCAAATCGAGATGTTGAGAAAAGGATCAGAGTCTCTCCCTCTATTAAACATTTTTCACAGCCCTGTGATGCCTATGAATCTTCTCTTTTCTTGAAATCTTTACCTCATATACTAAAGCTCCCCCTCTGTGTTTGCTCCCAGTTTCTTTATTCACTCTGTTTGCTGTTTTGGCATCAACCCTCTTTACAGGGAGCAGATAATTTTAGAGCACAAGAAAAGCGAAGGCAGGAAAAAAGCACAAATAACATGATGGGAAAAGGATGGGTTGTCAAAATGCTGAGCAAAAGCATAAATGGAAGGATTACACAGTAAGAGCGTAGAATACGGGAAAGATGTCCGAAAACCAGTACGGAAAAGAAGATGAAACCTGATGTGACGTGGCTTCTGGAAAGAAAGGAAAAAAAGAGACGATGAGAAGGGGGAATTGCAGGAGGCAAACAAAATGGAGGAACCAGAGTAAGAGACCAATGAGGTAATCAGCTGCAAGCCAGAGATCACTCAGTACACGAGGGGTAAAATGGGAACCTCTGCTTTAAAAGGTAAAGCTGGGAGGAAGGCTCGTGGCTCCATGGAAACGAGGTGCTTTGATTTAAATCACAGCACAGAGTGACTGCTGATGCTGAGTCAATACGTCCAGAGAAATAATTACTAGTCAGTGCTTTCAATCACAGCGAAGTGGGTCCTGCTGGAGGGAATTTGCCAGCTTAAAAAAAATCCAACCACAGGAGAGATGACGGGAATGATCCAGAATCCACAATAGAAGAAAGAATGGAATGGTGAATAGACCATATCCTTAAAGGATATACTCTGATAAGTCAAACAGAGTAAAGTAATAGAATCAATTCAAAAAGAAAATGAGTTTAAATCCCCAATCTGACCTTCTGTTGCCTTTCTCCAATTGCCAGCTCAGGAGAGAACCGTTTTCAACACTTAATGTCAACAGGGGATCACAAAAATATGCAGGAATTGTTCCCCCAGGGATTCCCCAGGGTCTGTCCAAAAGCCTATTCAGCTGACCAGGTAGAGAGTATTCTAACAAGTATTCTACATATGAACTACTTAGACCACGTTTACATCACCACAGTTTTCCCTTACTAAGCTCACACCATTAGTCCTGACCAACAGTGACACAACCTGCTAGCATACTAACTTATATCTACTGAGTATCAAAAATGGTTACATCATCGATGAGCCGGAATTTGCCAATTACAACTGTACACCAACTGCAATCTAAACATTGATGAAACAGTTTGGATTTGAATGGGAGTATAGTCCCTTCAAAAAAGCACTACTCTCATACACACTGCATTGCCAAAAGTATTCACTCACCCATGAAATTCACTGAATTCTGGTGTTCCAATCACTTCCCATGAACACATATTGATCAAATCACAACAATGCATTGTTTGTTTGTTTTTTTGAAGTAAGGCTCAGCCCCTTACTTCCAGTGAAAGTAACTCTTAAAGTTTCAACAAACCAAGAAAGTGTGAACATTTTCATGCTCCCAACTTTGTGGGAACAGTTTGTACAGGCCAGTCGAGTTCTTCTACAGCAAACTCACTCATCCTCAAGGTCCTGACCTGACTTTGAAAGTACAACTTTGAGATGCATCTGAGACTGGAGACCGTGAGCCAGATCTTCTCGTCCAACATTGGTGCCTGATTTGACAATTGCAAATCTGGAGAAATGGTCAACTATTCCCATTATCACACTCCTAAACCATGTGGAGAGCCAAGAAAAGTTGAAGCTGTTATAGAAGCAAAAAAGGGGCAAACATGAGATGAAACCCCATAGATTAATAATGGGATGTGACAAGTTCATTTGCATGTGAAGGCAGAAGAGTGAATGCCAATACACTATACCTTCCATCATAATAATCAGGTGACCATGCCATACTCCTTCCCATCAAAGTATTTGTAAGCAAAATTTGTAGGTACGGCTTGACAAAGATGACCTACTATACCAGAACCTCCATCATGTTGTGATGTCACATTTGTCGATTCAAGGCAGTGTCTTTTATTTACTTTTTTTTAGATCTCTTAATGACCTGCCTGTCATTTAGCTTGCATTGCATTTGCTGTTTGCCCACCTTGCTTAAAAGTAAATGAATTAAGTAGAAACTGTTTTTATGTTTTATGTGATGAGCCCTTAAAAGCACTTAAGAGGTTAAAAGCACTGCTTTTTAAGTCTGGCAATGCCTGCTTAGAATGCATTTACATACACCAGTCTTAGACATGCATACAAATGCAGGTTATATCTTTAAAAGCTGCCCAGGTCAAAATTGCTTTTGCTGCTGTTCTGACAGGAATAAAATTGATATTTGCTTATCTGGTTAAATCAATGTTCTATTCTATGTGTATGTGTAATTCTTTTAGTTGTTATTGCACTGACTGGATTCCAATCAGTACTGGTCCTCCTCTGCTTTACAGAGAGCCATGACCCCCATGTTTCAATCATCCACTCTTCCACAGCTGCACAAGTTGCATACAGATTGAGAGAAGGGGGAGAAGAAAATGAATGTGAAAATTATATAGAGATAGTAAAAAAATATGAAATAGTATGACTAATGTATAGAGATAAGATAAAGGAATGCATGAGAGTAAGATATGTCTAGAGCTTTACAAGACAGATTG
Organism: Microcambeva bendego; assembly: GCA_034509265.1. NCBI lineage: Eukaryota > Metazoa > Chordata > Actinopteri > Siluriformes > Trichomycteridae > Microcambeva > Microcambeva bendego. The sequence goes on from JAYDZG010000036.1 coordinate 17,833,094, forward strand.
ACTTTGGGCTTTTTTGTCCGCATAGAAACAACCTGTAGTAGCTGGTAAAAGCTAGTAAAATGAATAAAGTTAATAAAAAGATGAAAGTGACAAAAATATTAGCATTCCTGCAGTACAGTCCCAAAAATCTTGGGACAGAGAAAATTTTGAATTGAAGAAAAATAAATAAATGAGGGAGTGATTTGGAACAAGCGGTTAGCATCCGTTAGGATGGGAGTTAGGAGTCTGACCAGGGTTTCCTCATAACTGTTACAATTACCTCCACTGGCTGATTGTGTACACACCCTGATCAACTCGTTATCCCCCCATTAAAGCTGATAATCATATGAACTTGCATAGTTCCAGTGAAAACGTGCACTCGGTAGTGCACACAATTTGGAGGTAAACATATCAGTAAAAGTATTTATATAGAACCTTTTTTTACAATAGATATTCTTACAAAGCGGCTTTAAAGAGTTAAGGTCCACCAGTCCAAAACAAAACAACAAAAATAGTGTAACAAATGTCAGATGTTGCAGTGGAGAATTGTATCTGACAGAACATGTAATGCAATTAGTGTAATTGGATTTGAACTAGAGGATCTCCAGTTTGTCCACAAATGTGGGAAAAATGTATGGTTTTGTCTAAAAACATCCCATAAAAGACTAAGAGGAATTGAATATCTCTCCTTCTACAGTGCACAACAGCCTTAAATCATTCAATGAAGCTAAATGAATTTCATTTTTGAAATGAAATGCAATGACTTGCAATCCTTTCTGATTTTGAGAGTAAACACACCCAGACATAGTAGATAGTTTTAGCCAACATTACTTGCTGTGACCTGCAAAGCAAGGCAGTGAAGTTTTAGACCCGCTTATTCTTTTTGTGATGCAAATAAAATCTTGGCTCAGGTATAAAATGAGAACATCTAAGAGGAAGGAAGTTATCGGGTTCTCGATCGCTTCCTTTCAGATTCCAAAATGATTAAATGCAGAGGAGTAATGATCCTAATTGGTTAGCCCCGGTTGCCTGATCGATCCTGTACGATTGTCAACACTTAATCAGCTGCATGTACAATTGAGCAGCGCAGCTTCATGGGCCACCCTTAGCCTAGTGGTCTACTAGAAGGATGCTGGTTCAAACCTCATCACTGCCAGGTTGCCGCTGCTGGGCCCTGGAGCAAGGGTTTAACCATCAATTACTCAGACTGTTTCTCGCCAGTCTGGCAAACTGAGCAACTGGGAAACACAATACAATTAAATACAGATATTTTTTCTTATTATTTTATGACGACATCACAACCTAATAACAATGTAGTACAAACATTGAGATATAAAATAAAAAAAGTGTATAGATAGAGATAGAGAGAGATAGTATCTTATTTATATAAAAATAAGAATGTGTCATTTTAATCCTGACGTGTGTGATATAAACAAAGTAATAAGCATTAGGCCACAGAAGACGCCATAAAGCCATTTTGTATTGCTGTGCTGTCGTTTCCTAGGACTTGCTGCTTAGCTTGCCAGTGTGCTTCCCTAAGCATTGTGCACCAAGCATGTTTGTTGTTGGGCTCACAATTTTGTTAGGTTTGATGGTATTTTCTCTACTTCTTATCTATTGTACTTCAATGTCATTATGAAATATTTGCGTTATGTTCAGTGTGTCAAAAACTACCAATTCATTTACATTAGCGTAAACTATCTGCAGTTCCACAGGACCATGAAAAATTTACTAGTTAAAAATAAAAAATAAAATGCTGCGTCTTTTAAACTCTTCACGACTCTCAGGACCAACTGATGTCGAGTTTAGGTAGCGCTGTGAATAAGATCAGTGTATTTACTAACCCGACTGCATTAAATACACGGTTAGTGATCTTACTGAGTGTAAACCTTTCAAGCACTATATCTGAAGTGAAAACATGTTCAAATCAGAGGTCTGTCACACTGCTGTGGTTTGCCAGACCTGAGCTGAAAACTTGCTTTAAATAAAGACAAGTGTCAGTTTCTGAAGCCTGCAGTATAGCTGGAAGCGAGGGCTGACATCTTAGATCCAGTTCAGTCACAGTATGAAGTCTATCAGTCAGTTTCTGTTCGTGTACTCTGCTCTATGAGCTATTTCACAACCCAAGGTCAAGCCTGAGTGGCTATAAACCTGAGGGAGGACTGCCAGTGGTAATGGTAAACTGACTTGAAAAGAAAAAGAGGGGATTGATTAACTTTGCCTGTGCCATCAGTGGTGCCTCTGAAGTCCTGTAGCTTGATCATTAGAGGACCTCTGTGTCAAAGACCTGATTAGCATGTGTCCCATCTCACTGGACTACTCCGATATGGAGTAAACAAGAAGCCAAAGGTGCTTTTATTTTCATTTATTTGTTTCAAATCTTAATTTTGAGTGCATCTTAAAGTTCCAAATCAGAAAATAAAATGGTATGGAAATGTAAAGAAAACTGAATATTTATTTTATTTACATTTACTAAGCTTATATTTGATTGCAGACAGTTTGAATCTAAGATAGTTCATGTTTTGTCTGGTCAACTTAATTTCATTTGTTATTATATGCCAATGTCTGCATTTCAGACCTGCAACACTTTCCAAAAATGTTTGGACTAGGACAATTTAGGGCTAGTAATGAGGTAAAAATAAATAAATAAAATGTGTGACGTCATGTGATTGGTGTATGAAAGTTTAAGCTGATTGCTGATCGTTCACAGACAGAACTACATCAAGAGCCACCACTCAATAGCTGATGTAACTACAAGGGCCAGAATTTACTTTGTAATTGATTCACCTTTGTCAAGAACTACAAAACAAAGTTACATGCACATATTCCACTCAAAAAAAGCCTTCTGTTAACCGTGTCCAGAAACACTGTCGACTTCTCTGGGCTCCGAGGCTTCTAGGATGGACCATCACACAGTGCAAAAGTGTACAGTGGTTTGATGAATCAGCTGTTTTTAAACGGGGGGAAATGGATGTGTTCTTGACCAAAGACAAAATGATTATCCAGTGTTATCACTAACAAGTGTGTGTGTGTGGTGGGTTACAGCTTATATAAGGTTCAACATGGACATAGTAAAATGTCTTCAGCTAAAACTTTTATCCAAAACAACATACACTTAAGTCCGCCTTGACTAGCTTTCTAATATGCATTAAACCCCTTCTTCCCTTGTTTTGTATTTCTTCATATCCTCAAACTCTACGATCGCCAAAGTTTCCCTTCCCACACAGACTCCATAAGCTCTCTATCTACCCTCATTCATTTTCTTTCCCACTCTCTCGTTCAGGACAAGTATTATTAAAGGAATATATAATCCTCTTCTCTTCTCACTGCATTTACCTTCATCCTCTAAAAGCCAGAACCAATTCTCTGTGGCCCAAAACCCAGCCATACGCCACCTCTATCTAAATTACTCTTACACAATTTAGTTCATCAACCAGGGAAATTTGCTTCTTTAAATCCCATGTGACGAATGCAAGTGCTGCAATTTTTTTAAAAAAAATTAGGCTTTAATGTCGTGGAGTCAGGGTTGAGCTTGGTGCGGTGCCTTCCACGCTGCTTAGAGATTTATTTGCAATGAAAGCAACAAAAATTCTCTAATTTAACATGATTGCTTAATTTGTGCAATTAGACTACAACAATGTACTGTTTCAGTCTCTAATCAGGAACTGCTGAAATAGTGCCATGGGCTTCCTATTTGTGAGTGGAGTGTTTCCAGCCTTTTTTCAGATGCCAGTTTTAGGACAGCTGTTTTCCACTCAATTAACATTTGATTACAACAATTGTGGTAAAACGCTGGTTTAATTAGTTGGACATTAATTCTTAACATGTACAGTCATGGAAAAAAAAATAAGAGACTACTTCAAAATGATCAAAATTTACAATTTACGGGTGTGTGTTTGACTAAAATAATCAGTGTTTTCTTTTAATCTTTTTCTTATTAGAAAAACAACACTGATACTTTTGAAGTGGTCTGATTTTTTTTTCTACGACTGTGTATAATACTCTGACAGGTCACATGATTATGGGCATCAGATAATAACCAACACACTCAATCAATAGACAGGCTGGGAATGACTCAACAGGGTCCTAGTAGGGTGTCACAGATATCAGGAGCCATGCTGACTGCAGTGCATCCCAATGATTTTCATTTGCCTGCTGGAGAGTGGGAAAGGATCCATAGATAATTTGGCTATATCAGTTGTCTCATGGTGAAAATGTCTGACATTGGTTGGAAGAGCCCTGTAATTCCCCAGACCTAAACCTAGTTTAGCCATTTCACATTGTAATTCTGGAAGATCGCATCCACCGCATCCTAAGCCCTCCAAATGGGAGCATGTGCCAGAGTTCCACAAACATTCAGAGGTGTAGTGAACACATGAAAAGTAATTGATGACCTGTATATGATGCAGTAAAAGTGACCCAGAGAGAATGAGCGCTTAACATGACACAAGCATAACAAGATTATCGTACTAAAATGGATTCGGTCTCATATTTTTACTACTTTTACTACCAATTCATTTTACACTTTTATTTCACATTACGCTTTTTGACTCTCCTAATAGGCAGACACAACCGTGAACAATATAAACAGGCATTAAGCAAAGTTACATTTATGTGAAATAACAATAAAACCTGGTCTAATGCTCCCTTTAACTAAATTTAGTGTTTTATGGAGCGGCGGGTAAAGTGTTTATCTGTGCAGAAGGTCGTGGTGAGGGCGAAGTGCAGAATGCTTCTCACACACGAATGATCTAAATAAAAAAATAAAAAAACAATAATGGAGATAAACATGTTTACATCTCATTATCACTAATAGTTGTGCGAAGCAGCAGTACAAAAGCTCATAAATCATGTACGCACCACCGTCACATCACTACTCTTACTGTCGATGTGTAATGCGGTGGAAATGTGCATCGTGTTCATCAAAACACCAAGGTTCAAAGGCATCTGAACTGAACTGGATCAGGAGAGAGAGTTCTTTGGGTGAAAAAGCCCTACCTGTGTATTCAGGCTTGGGACTAGTACTACAATACATTGGTTTGTGGATCTTAGTGGCACAAACAGTGGAAGAGTCACAGAAAGGCATAGAAGTGAACATCCTTTAGCCACATCTCTCACTGATGACCACTTTATTGTGAACAGTGCTCTGTGGAACCGGATGATGAATGCCACACAACTCCAAGCACATTTAAGGGAGGTCAGAGGAACCCACATGTCACATCAGACCATTTAAAGGGTTTACATGAGTGTGGTCTGCATGCTAGACGAATGGCAAGGGTACCTGACCACACCACAAGGTACAGGAGTGATCGTCCTTCATGGGTTAAGGAAGCATTTACACTGGACGAGGGACCAGTGGGCCTCCGCGCTGTTCACTGATGAAAGTCGATTCCCGCTGACCAGAAATGATGGCCGCCAACAACGTTGGAGACAAGGATATGAATCAGCTGTCACCAGGCGAGTGGTGCCGGTGTTACCGTGTGGACAGGTGTGTCTAGTCAATACAGAACTGCTTTACACTTGTGAATGACGCAGTAATGAGCTCATACTACTTGAATAGCATTAATCCAGTCATTGTGCCTCTGCACGAACAACACAGGCCTAATTTTATCTTCATGGATGACAATGCTCCAGCTCATCACGGTTACATCATTTGGGAACAGCTGCTAAAAACTGAATCTCATAGAAAACCTATAATATCAGCTCAGTCGCTCATTACTCTGTACCCCAGGACCTCAGTGACCCGAGAAGAGTGGGATGCCATGCCTCAGCAAACAATAGGTAGACTTGAACAGCATGAGACATCATTGTCAAGCTGTAGTTGATGCACAATGGCTCATCCCCCCAAATTTTTGTTGGGGTATACCCACCACTGTTATTTTTTTTTTCAATAAATTGTTTGAGATGAGGAAATCACCATTGCATGCTTCTAGTGATGTAATATCACTGTAGCATGAACTTTTGAGGTTTTTCATACATTTCCATCGAAAACCAAATAGGCCTAACTTTTAGTGAGTAGGGTAATTGCTGTCTAAATAGCACGCCTGAATTAACCGACTTCTGATCTAAGTTGATTGCTTAATAGAACCCTCACTGTTTAGACAGTAAGACATCGAGGCAGCTGCCTGTGTTTTTAAATACGGCTAAAAAGGTAAAAGGATAATCGGCAGGTGTGAGCAGCTGGACTACTGACTAGAACACCTACTGAATATTATTTCTTCTATTCGTATACTTGAAGCTTCACCACTGTAATGCAATAAAAAAGTACATGGATACTCAAATTCACTCAAAATGTGTTTACACTAGATTAATATTTCATCTTCTGTTTCTAAGAAACCAGCTGTTCTGTAGAATAAAATACAAAACTTAGGTGTAAAGAATCAATAAAACAAGACTGAAGAATGTGCAGGCATTTATTTTTGTAGGTGTTTTGAACCAGCGTTTATATTTAATCTGTCTTAGTGGCAATATCCTACCACAAAGAGCAATAGTGATGTTCTGCTCTAAGCATTTTAGATAGTGCGAGGGGGAGGGGGTTAAATGCATGGTCACAGATAATAAAAAAAGAAATGGCGCACATCTGGCCCTTGAATTGCTGGGTTGTCTAATGTCTATGATACATTGTTTTGCCTCAACATGTCCACCTGTGGCCTAAAATAATCCCTTCCTCCTTCCTGAGGCTGAACACCAGATGCAAGTACTAGGGGGAAACAAAGCGTCAGAGCTACAGAGCCGAATGGGATCTGACGGGTAGGCAGACATCTCTGCGTACAAACGTGTGCACTCACACTCCGAGCTCACACAAACGATAGTCTTCTTGACCTACTTGAATAGAATATTCTCAGTTTTTTCCCCCCATATTGACTGAGTGGCAGGTGATTTTGGGCAAAGCATAATAAAAATCAAAGATGTGAAAATGTGCTGCCATTCATCTGCAGGTGTGTAATCATGTTCTTGTCATGGCGCTTATTTTCAAGAGCTGCTTGGCTTCATGTCACAATGAAAATGATGCCTGAATCTAATCATTTATGACAGTCGATCGCGGTCTGCAAAACACCAAAACACCTGCAATACTGAGGACTTTCAAATGAATAAAAGAACTATTTATTTATAGCATTTTTTACACTTTTACACACTTTGGTCACACAAGATTTATCAGTTCAACTCTTTTTAGTTTCAGTCATTACTGTTCTGTCATAAAAGGTTACCAGTCATAGACAATTTATATCTCCATATCTCCTGTCTTCCAACAGCAGCAATTCAAATGGTAGAAGAGTTGGGGCTTGAACCAGTGACAACCTGATTACTAATCCAATTACGAGCTACAGTTTGCCCCAAAAAACACCAACGCTGACCTGAGGAGAACCAACAACAAGGGTTGAAGCAAGGTTTTCACATTTACAAGAAATGACGTTCATGCCACTAGTTCACTGCACGAGGTTCATGCCATCATGCTATCCTCTGTATTATTAAACATCTAGGGTAAAAACAGAGTTCTAAATTATTAAGGCTATGTTTATTTTTATTCTTGCTCCTGTTAGGCATGGCCACAGCAGAGATACACTTTAATGATTTGGTATGGAATGCCCTTCCTACAAAGATTTAAGCATCCTAGAGGCTAGGTACATTTGGACATTACCGTGTCTCTAATTAACCCGACTGCCTGGGGATTGAGAGCAGAACCTTCGTGCTAACCACTAAGTGACTGTGCTGCCATTAAAGCCTCATTTCAATTTTAATTAATAACTGGATTATTAGTTGTATTTATATATTTATTTGGTTATGTTTATTTGAAATAGATTCTGAGCCGGCAAGTTGAAATTGATACCAACAAGGCCAATTTTGTTGAATATGATGGGACCTCCAGAATCAATTAGATTTGAAGAAACCATGTAAATTTAGATATAATTTTAATTATCCTCCAGCCACCCAAAGAGGATAAGTCTCTCAGGAGTCTGGTTCCTCTGAAGATTTCTTTCTCTAATTAAAAAAAAGTTTCTCCTGGTCACTGCCAACACGGCTTGCTTAACGTGGATTGGAAGGTAAGGGTGAGACAGTAGTTACTGTAAAAAGCAAAACACAAACACAGTGTTCTTGTTATTTGACTGTTAGCTTTAAATCTGCCCTACTATAAGGGAAGTGTGTATTAAACATTGTATATGTAAGGGGATGAAGATAACCTAGTGGGTACGGTAATTAACTGCAGATTGGTGGGGAGAGAATCTCATGGTACTGTACATCTGTATCTGTATACATTAAGAAAATATATATCTTATTCTAAATGACAAACATGCAGATAAGTTAGAAATAAGAATTTCATTATCAGTGGTATGAAGAAGAAATATCCTCTTTTTTTCTTTGACTATAAATGTTGAATAAATACCTAAGCTTTCCTTTCAAATGTTTTACTCATGCTATTTCGGTGAACAAAGGTTTTGCTCTTTAGTATTTGCGGTCATTTAGGCAAAACCTTTTACAGTGGTAAAAAATATTACCAAAAATTAACAGCTTAAATTAAGGGCTTAAAGAGCTCAGCTGCAGCCAAATAAAAAAGGACATTTCTAAAGTGGTTCACTTTGCAATGGTGCAGTGTTACACCATTTAGGCATAGCCGTGGCCTGGTGATTAGAGCACTGGGAAACAAACCGGCAACCTTCCAATCACAAGCTCAGAGTTGACAGGTCACTGGAGCAAGGCACCATACCCCTAATATTTTTGTTGTTGTTTAAATGATTGTTTAATTACATAAAAAATAATATGAAAGATGAAATGAAATATTTTAAAAACCCAGGTAGTGACCAGCTGAAAAAAGCATTTGGGAACCACTGCTCTAAACAGTTAAGGGCTCAAAGGCCCACCAGTGGCAACCTGGCATTGTTGTGCCTTAAACCAGTGAGCTTTTGAGTACAAGTCTAGTACAACTACCAACTAGACAGTTTCCATATATCATCATATTCCCCTTCCCAGAGTGTGGGTTTATGCAAGTTTATTTAACAGATTCAGTAAAAATATCTGTAATGTGGTGTGTAATGTTTGTGTTGATTTATCTATGTAGATTAATTCCTCCCTGTACTAAAGCACCTCCTATCTCTCCATCATTCTTTTACTCACTCGCTATCCATCCCAGCTGTCTCTGCACGATGCACTCTCATTTTTCTCAATCAAACTGTACGGCTGTTTATTTTTAGACGAGTGTGCTGATGTTATATAATGGGTATAATAGTGGATGCATCTCTTATGATAATGCTGCCACACACATACTCTGGCGGTTCATTGCTCTTTGTCAGTGATAAACAGTCAATTACTCACTACCCTTCATGCCGTTCGATGACTGCTGATTGGTTGAGAACTGATTAGGGTTTAATGTTTAATTCTAGTTATTCACTAAAGCTTCTCGATCAAATACTATTCAAGCAATTGAAAATTTAGGGCATTGCTCGAGGGCCCAATAGAAGCAATATGGATGATGTAAGACTGGAATATGCAACACTGATCACTAGTGCAATACCTTAAAAATCACTGAAATACCACTGTTCCTCACATTGAAGGTTAAAGTTATCCTTTGGCTTCCTCAAGGAAATAAAAATATGGTTACTATTTGCTGCATCTGAACAGGACGCTGCTCCCTCCTAGGGGTGATTGGAACCATTAACACCCTGTATTGAAAATGTAATTGCTCATCTTGTAGCGATCTTTAATTTCGTATTATTTCAGCCCGCTAATAAATGACTCATGGATCGGTCAGTGGAAGGTGGTTGGAGACCAATTTACATGTCTTTGTGTTCTAGTCTTAATAAAAATTGCAGCCCGGCTATGAAATCCAGTTGTAGGGCTGTATCATTTTGTGGCTGTACTTTAGAGGAATATACCAAGGACTGTGTAAAATGTCTTTTTTATCCAAATCAATAGGTCCTTATTTCTAACATTTGCCATGTCTGACTTACAATGCCATTATCTAGAGACGGTAACCTTTGAGACCAGAAAATAATGCGTTTATGACATAGGCACTTGTATAGTCTTGCAAGGCCAGCTAACATTTCCATGATGAGATGTGACATTTGGAAAAACAGAATAGGTTGGGGAAGGATAGTACAGAACAGAATAGCAAACCCCATTTATATAAAATCAATCAGGCATAACATTATGACCCCCTTCCTTACATTGTGCTGGGGTCCCTTTTGTGGCCTCATTAACAACAAACCATGACAGAATGTATATTTTGACACCTTTCTATTAGAACCACACTGGCCAGCCTTTGCTCTCCCTGTTCATCAAAGAGCCTTGGTCACCAATGACTGTCACCGGTTTCCCATTGTTCCTTCTTTGGACCACTTTTGACAGATATTGACCACCCCACAAAACTGCAGTTTTGGGGATGCTCTGACCCAGTGGTCTAGCCATCACAATTTGGCCCCTGCCAAACACTAAATTTTCTCTCCATGCTTTCCCGCTTTTATATTGCTTGTATCAACTTTGAGGATAAAATGTTGACTTGCTGCCAAATATATTCCACCCACTAATAGGTGCATTGATGATGATCGGTGTTATTCACATCACATGACAGTAGCCAAAATGTTAAATCTGGTAAGTGTACATATGTAGTTCAAATCACATTATTTCAGCAATAAACATGGGGGTCAACAGAAAAGCTTATTTAGGTGCTTGTCAAGAACAACTCCAGGACCTGTTCACATTTTATAGTTCATCAGTACTCACAATCAATATGCACAAATCACCTCCACAATATCCTTAGGTTCTCCGTTTCTTGGCAATGATCAACAAGTATCAGCATTAGAAAGCCCCTAAATAGATGGCAGAAGTCAAGTGCTACAGGAAAAGCTCAACATCTTGTACGCAGTAGCTGCAGAAGCAAACTGATCATTGCTAACACAAAGTGTGCAGAATTGTAGCTGGAAGCTGCTGTGGAATAATCAAGATTCAAGATTTAATGTCTACTCCTAATGCGTTTATTGAACCCGTCTCATTTATTCCCGGTGTAATGTCTGCATGAGACGAGAAGCCGAGGGACCGAATAAGAGCCGAGATACTTACCAATGGTCGTGATGCTGCTCTCCAGGCAAAAATGATGCGATTTACACGGGCAGCTCATCAAGAAACTAAAAATTGCTTTAGCTGTTGGCACAAAGTTTTTACCTCATCATCAATTGGATAAACAATGTTGTGTGAAGCAGGTTTATCTTTCTCATTACAGGACTTGGAGAACTGAAGGTAAGTTTTCAAGAGAGCCAGACTAACTTCTTTACATTCTTCCTATCTGTCCTGTAATAAATATGCCCCACTTTTATCAATGCTTAAAACTTGCTCAATTGTAAGCATTTTAGACACTTTGGGAAAATGATTACCTGGTAAAGAAAATTAAGATCCAATGGAAATCCTGGAGAAATTGGCTTCAAAGAATTGAGTAAAAGTAATCAACCTGCAACCAAATTCTTGCAAAACAGACACCTCAATAACTCACACACACACTTGGAAATTAACACATCACAATGATTGAAACTGTTCATTTTAAAAGCATTATTAGACCCATGTTTCATCAGGGCTCAGAGCCAGTCGTGTCCTTTACTGATTGGCTAGTGAACTTGTGCAGGTGAATAGATGAGCAATTACTAGACATATGTCAGAGAGGAGATGTACAAGTCTATCTCCTCATTTGAGGCATGGACTCAACTCTACAATTGGGTACCACTTGGATGTGCTAACATTTGGTAGTACAAGGTCTTGCTAACTCTTGGTTTCCAACATTCCAATTTGGTAATAGAACTGAAACTTGCACTCACCATCCTGCCAAATGTTTGTATTCAACTGACCATGAGCTTGATGACTTTGCTAGATACCCCATTTCAAAACTCTGGCTTACAACTGCTGTTTTCATTAACTGTAAACATGGTCAATTGGGTTGATTTCAAGTGAATCCTGATTGCTTTAATTATCCTCAAGATGCATCTAGAACTCAACTGGATTCCACATAGTGCTATTCGAATTGATTGGGCATTGTTTACAGCCTATAGTTTACAATGAATGGTCACAACAAACAAAAGCCATTAGGTACAAGGAACTGTGAAACTAATGGTCTGGAAGTCAGTCATTCTTCATAGGAATGTGTGTGCCCTTTCAGATAAGGGCAACTCCTTTGCAGGTGTTCTCTAACCTTTTTTTAGACCCCACTTTGTTTAAAACTATTTTCTGGGAGCCCCCAGACACAAGCCATGATAATACTGTAATACTTTTAATGAGAATTACAAATGTTGTGGTCTTCAATCATATGGAAGTTTTGAAGAATCCATTATAAAATGTCTAACTTTGTATTAGTTGACAATGAGGGTTTACAACTTGGTGGGAGCCTCCTCACCTTGGTTTCCTTAATTAGGATCTACTTCTATAACTGAATCAGAACCGTTTGTAGTTGTTCTCTGATGTTTGAGAATAGACGCACATTTGATTTGCTCACTTAAAAAAGAGCAAAGATCCAACAAAGGCTGTAGGTACTTTAAAATATATCTATATGACATCACATTTCTTCTCAAATGCAATGGGACCCGACTCCAGGCTCGCAGAGTTCCTAAAGTGCCCCTGCGCTCAGGTTGAGAACCACTGTGCTGTTAGACAAACAACCATCTCTGCAGAACTCAATAATAATAACAATAAATATAATAATGTAAATATATTAAGCAGGTTGTGGAGGGACACTGAATAAGGACAGAACATAAAACAGCATGTTGATACATTAAGACTTTGTGGCAGTATGACCACATGGAATAAAATGCATACGATAGCCTGTCTGGAGAGCCAGCAATATTATCTTGTGTGATGAGACTAAAATTAGACTCTTTGGGTAGAACAAATTGGGAGTGTTAGTACACCGAGTAGCGCTTTAGACTCAAATTGAAGAGTTGATAGATTGACTTCTCAGGCACAACTCCTCTCTGCTACCAGAGCAGTCAATTGTATCAATGGCTAACCTCAGCAAAGAAATTGTTTTATTTATGCTAATAAACTGCCTTATGTCTGTACTGTCTAGGGAAAAACATGCAGTGCACAAATTCCAATACCATCACTATAATGAAACATGGCATATATGGCCAAAGCATACAGCCATAACACTGGAGTGGCTTGCTTAGAAGGCAAAGACTTCAAAATGATCAGCAATCTGTGGAGAGACATAAAATGGCATCATAGATGTTCACCACACAATCTGAATAGGTTTGAGATTTTCTGCCATAAAGGGTGGGATAAACGGCCCAACCCCAGGTATGTAGAGACAAAGCCAACACTTGTAACTGGATCCACCATCAATGGCATTAAAAGCAGGATCTAGAGGGTTTGAAAAGTAAATTAATGAATGGGTGAATATGTGAAGATTCAAAATCAAATTCACAACAATGTAAAAAGGCAAAGGTCTTAAATACTTTCTGAATGCACTGTAGAAATTACCACATTAACCAAACTACAGAATGGATATAGAAAATAGCCTAGAGTGCTAACCCCTCAAAAATTAGGTTCACTCTGAGCCACCCTCAGACATGTCTGGAAATAGTTCTGATCCATTTAACAATCTGCCTGCACCATTAGGCACAGACATTGCATAGTGTGGGTGGGGTGAGTGTATAAGTGTGTGAGGGAGTAATGTTTAAAAGAAAGGGTCCTGGTCAATGTTCAGGAAAGAACAATTCTTTCAGTGGGAGATCAAGCTTAAAGCTTGTTTTAGGATTTCCAACAGCTATGATCTATTCAATAATAATGCTCATGAAGAAATCAACAACACATTTTTCTTGGATTTGTTCCATGTTTTGCTTTACACAAAGTATAAATTCTGCACAGACATTATGAAAAATGTATTCAAGGCTACAGGCTTAATGATGTTTTATTTATTTTTAGTAAGACATTAGAAAAGTGCCTCATCACACTAGAAGAAATACATTAGCTAATTGTGCCTTGTGAAAAATAAAGAAAGAAATTAGCCAATCATGCCAGCCTTGTTTTTAAAATACCTGCATATATTTATGCTAAGAGTTCCATGCAGTCCCGTTGAAGTGAAGACACTGAGTAATTTTTTTGTTAAATAGCTGATTCTGAATGTCTTCTAGATGAATGTGTTCTAATGCATTTGTAGTCAATGACATGTGAACACAACAGTACCATATTTAACCATTTAATTTTTAAACAGTCTTAGAGACATCACTCCTGTATTGTGGCATTGGCCAGAAGGAACATGTTCGCATAGAGTTTATTTTATACATGGTAATAAAACTGTATATTATAAATGTAATAAGAACATATGTGGATTCACAGGCACTTCACAGACAACCGGGGTGCATGGAATGCTCCTACAGAACTGTGGTCATGTTTTGCAAAATTTATTGTTGATTATTGTTTATTAGGGTTTTTACATCATGTTTTACACTTGTTTCCTGAAAACCAGACAATTCTTACTAATTACACAAGATTCATCAGTTCACAAGGTTGTACTAAACAGTCACAGACAATTTTGTACATCCAATTCACCTCACTTGTACAGTTTTTAACTCTTCTTGAAGTGACAGCGTAAACTACAGTACCACCAGATCCGGATCAAGACCACCTTTGGAACCAAGTCAGGGATAAAAGGACAGAGGACAAAGAGTCATGTTAAATGGTATAAGGTTGAGCAGTGCTAGCAGCTAACAAATGCTAAGATTTGCCAGGAACATGGCAGTCCCACTCACGACCCTCTACATCACACCAGGGGAAAAATGCTCTGTATGTGTGACATGTCCTAGTAAAAAGGTGTCCAGGGGGAACCCTAAT
>JAYDZG010000036.1:17849882-17866619 GCA_034509265.1 Microcambeva bendego
TCCAGGGGGAACCCTAATCTTAGGTTGTCCCTACAAAACAAACAGAAGCAGCCAGACATGTGAGTGCAAGTATGGAGGGCTCAGACAGTTTGTGTTTCTTCTTGGAAGCCTAATTAACAAGGCTGATGATCAATGGATTCATTAGCCAGAATGGAGGAAAGAGAAAACAACAGGAACGCCCCGGTGGACTATGGGAAATATAGTTTGTCCGTTAAAACTACTATTCTCATTTATATGGTGAGACTTAAGTACATTTGGCACGGTGAGGATCTGACAAGTAATATAGAAGCTGTGGGATTTGAAAATGATTAATTGTTATGTCAAAGGTTTTTTGAGCTAATGTATTTTTCCTACCTATGGAGTACAAGCAAGCGGTGACGAGCGGAACTAATTGACAGGCACTTTATAATTCAAGGTTAAGTAAGATTTCTGAAAGCCTGTGTGAGTTTAAGAGAGAGAGAGCAGCGCTCAAAGTCAGTTTAAATCCATATTTCCATTTTGGGAGAAGAAAAAAATACATACTAAATAAATTCCCGCACTGTTCAGACATTTACATGCTTCCTTAAGCTGGGCAAGCGGCAGGTTTACCTCTAGGCTTACGTTGTTCAGAAAATGTGTTAATTGCCACCCTCAAACCTCAATTTATTTAAATAATTATTTGGATTATAAAGTCATATTTTGCACATATAATTCTGTCATTGACAGCTTGATGGTTAAAGAATTGAAATAGAAGATTGGCAGTTCAGTACTTACAGCTACACATTGTCACTGTTGGATCCCTGAGCAAGGCCCTTAATATTTAATTGTGTAAATTGTACATTCAGTCCCAATTGTAAGTCGCCTCGGATACAATCCTTTGCTAAATACGACAGATGCAACACATTTGTAGAAGTATTTAGACCCAAACCCCTACTTTACAAGTTATGTACATCCTTACACATTTGAAAAGTCCCTCCACATATGACACGTAGTGTTCCACAAGTTTCAAAATTCCAATTCATTCCAGATACGTCCAGTGTGTTAAGGTCAGGACAAGTGTCTTCACATCAAACTCTGTAAACACACCTACACATGCATTCTACACAGAATTACACAAATACACTGTTGATATTGCTGATCAGGTTGTTTATCATATTATTTTGATTATCTTATTATATCTACAGCGACAAGACATTGTGCAATGTTAGCTAGAACAGTGGTCAGGTACAACATTATAATCTTTCTAATATTGTGTTGGAACTGTGATGAATGTATACTGACACCTTTCTTCTACATCTCTTTAAGCTACAGTTGCTTGTCTGTTGCTTGTTTGCGTTGGTCATCCATGACCCTGTTTGTCACTTCATCACCGTTTCTTCCTTGGACCACTTTTGATAGATAATGACCACTGCAGACAGGGAACCCGCTACAAAGAGTTGCAGTTGTGAAGATGCCCTGACCCAGTCATCTAGCATCACAATTCGGCCCTTTTCAACTTTCTCATTTTTTCACTGCTTCAAAACAAACTTTAAGACCAATATGTTCACTTGGTGTCTAACAGGTACCATGATGAGATACAGTGTTATTCACCCATCAGTGGTCATAATGTTATGCCTGATTGGACTATTAAATCAAGGGACATTGGTGCAAACTGCTGCCAGGTAGCTGCTGTTGGGCCCCTGAGCAAAATGCCCTTAACCCTCAATTGCTTAGACTGTATAATGTAACTGTACTGTAAATCACTTTGGATGAAAGCATCTGCTAAATGCTGAAAATGTAATCCTTATAATGTTTTTTATTCACAACATGCTAGCTCTTCATATTTGTTAATGTAGATAAGATGGGTTCTCAAGTGGGTTCAATCCTCGAGTTGAAATCAAATTTGTAAAAATGTAAGTATAGTTATGTTTTTGCAAACAGCAAAAGTAAAGAAGAACCTTGGAAAATCCTTTCAGTGAGTACCAAGGGCTTTCTCTCATTTTCTGTCTCTGATAATTCAGCTATGCAGAGCAACAGTGTGCTGTTGCTAACCACATCTCTACACTGCAGCAATATTAAAAAAAAACATGACCCTTTACATTTACGGTTCATTAAAGAACAGTAACCAGTTAGTGTCTCGTTCACACGTTTCCTTTACCCTTTAAGACGTGCACGTTAGCACAAGGAACTTTAAAGGATATTGGATGCTTTGATGTTTTTGTGATATATTACAATTTAACGAGCCCTTCAAGTTCAACATGACTTCCAGAACACAATGTTTAAAATAAAGTGTATTTCAATAATGTACCCTTACACTGTTCCAGTCTAACATTATTTAATTATTTTTAATTAGTGATTTAATCTTCAATGGCGTTTTAAAACAACTCATTCGGAGAACTCTGAATGCAGTGGTGAACTACTACATTCAAGCTTGAATCTCAGCATTGCTTTGGGCAGGCTGGGCACCTATACAGGAAATAATTGGCTCATACTTTGTGGAGAAGATTGACAAAAGGGATTTTTTATGACTGCTGCAAGTACAGCCTTCGTTGGCTGATTGATCGTGCCTTTCACGAGGGACAATGGAGATCAGTGACTGAATCTGGATACAGGATACCGAGCCATGTACGAACCGACTCATGATGAGATGTAGGTGGCTACTGCACACCTGACAGAGAGGGTGCAGACAGCCTTCTTCCTCAGACCTCTTATGGAGGTCGGCAGCAGTGCAAGAGGAGCAAAAATTATATGACTAGATGAGGAGGGAAATAGGAAGGTATGCATATAGAGATGAATTATTATTTAAAGAATTGCAATCTTGTTGTCTACAATAGTCGCATTATTGATTTTTCTACAATTCTGAAAATGTACCAGATCAGAATGTGAAAACTGTAAATAAAAAAATCCATGTGTGAATTTCAAAATAGTCAAAGTAACAAACTAATACTTTGTTGTGATTTGATTACTATGAAGCATCATTATAAAAATCCAATTTTTTCTAAATAGACTAACTGAAATCACTGAAGCTTAAAATATTTAATAAAAATAATAATAAGACAAGTCATCTATCTAGTGTGTGGCTACACCTTGCCAATAACACGCCATATGCTGTCAGTCTTGGTATTGAAAAATAGAACACAGCCACACAGTGGATTCAGAATCTTAACACACTGGGTTGTGGATTAAAACTTTAATCCCCTAACAAACACGGATGAGGCTGATCAATCTTAGTTTACATAAATATATATATATATATGTTTAAGCTAATTACTATTTACCACCCCTAGTCTTTGAGTTTCTTTGAGAATTTGCTGATTTTCTGTCCAAATTCATATTATTAACAGATAACGCTTTAATTGTTGAATGCTTGAATATTCATTATGAAAAACATGATCCACTTAAAATTGCAGTTAAAACTAATGAACTCTTTCTATTGACAGACAACCTGGTTGTTTTACCACAATTTGATTAAATCTCAAACATGCACGCCTAATGATGAACTAAGTTATCAAAAGTTCATGATGTAGTAATTTAATATTTTAAGTGTGCTTTTCTTGATTAACAAAAAGAATGGTTAAACCTTGATGGATTTATCCTCATCCTATAAAAAGGATGGTTTAGCCTGACATGTCAGGTTCTCAGTACACATAGTACTCGCTGTTCTCTCCAAAGAGCTTCATTTTAAGGGACATGAACTTTTTCACCATGACTCTGGATATTTTCACAGGTCATGCATCTGTTACTTAACAGTGGACAGAAGGAAAAGGTTTACACATCCCTAAAAATGATCGAGTGACTATTGGGTTCTTTCTTCCCTTTCTAAACCAATGCTATTCTTTCCTGGCAGCTAACTTCAGTATCATTGAAGGTTGTACCAAGCTTGTTTTCATTTTATGATTGAGGTCACTAAGGTCATGGAAACACATGGATAGTGCTTTATATCCCAGGCACACCTTGATTGCAGAGATCCACATACAGCTCATAGGACCTTTAAAGCTTGATTTATATCCTGACAATGCAGTGTGTAAATTGAGGGCCCTTATAGACTCAAGTCTATATAGAACCTTTACAGTGTCCAGTTAATTCCAGTTCCATTGGTCAGATGTACATACATTTATCCTAAGGAAAACATGACGCATTTGACCGGCACTCTCTTGGTGTACTACCTGATGACTGTTTTCACTGAGTTAACTTTTGTATTTCCCAAGCAATTTTATGTACATGGAGAAATTAGCAGAGGTCGGTACTAGGACCTCTATTATTTAGACTCCACACGCTACGACTGAGGGAAAAAAAAATGTAAGCATTTCAACTTTAATGACATATTGGTGTAAAAGAAAACCATTTTTGAATTTCCAAAGAATTTATAATTAGGTAAATCACTATGTGAAAATATGTCAGTTATAAAAAAAAAATGAAAATTAATTCCACAATTAACTGGGCAAAATGTTCAGGGGTCACTCAGACATGGGGAGAAACAAAGTCAAACCTGACCCTTCTTGCTGTGTGACGACAGTGCTACCCACTTAGCCACCATGCCGCTCAAAGATTAACAATTCAATTATTAATTCAAAGTAACAAATGAGAGCATTAGGAGTCCAAGAGCAGCGCACAGACTGCCATTAAACTGATTAATCATTAATGCAAAAATGCTTTGTAAAACACTTTGTTTGGCTTTATAGCCAACCAACACGTCCACAATGAAGTGTATTAATTTATTAATACAATAAATTAATATTTAATAAAAGCAGTTACTTTAACCTATTTAGCATCACAATGACTGGAAGCAAGCCAGAGACACACCCAGTCAATAACAGCCATCACAATCACTGACACTTAAATAGTTGGTTCAATGTGTTCCTGGTATTCCACATTACCTTATTGCTCCTGTTACAACTGGCCATAACTGAACCCCATGTAAGAATGCCATAACTGAATACCATGTACTATTGGCATGTTTTTTCAGTCTTTTTTGTTCCTTTAAACACTGCAGCTGAGAAATGAGATTGTGACTGTACTTGGCATATTAACCAATGTCCACTATAAAACAAAATGCAGCTGCCAGCCTGGTTTTCATCTAACTCAAACCCTGCCACATCACCCCATTGATGTGTTCTCTTGACTGACTTCCTGTGTCAGCCCACTTTCAATGTAAAACAATACTTATGTAAGTATATAACAATACTTATGTAAATACTATGTAAAAACCAAAAATATTACAGCTCTAGTCTACCTTTGAGAACTAATAAAAATCCCACTTTGTTTCACACATCATTAAACATAAAGTCTCATTAGTTTTGATCCTCCATCCAGCCATAATTCAAATAAGACAAGCATTAAAGCTCTTCTGTGTACTAGCACACAAGTGGTGGAACAAATATCCCCCGTCTTTACATACATCAGAGTCGCAAAAGATGATTAAAGACCCAGCGGTTTACGAGCACTAAAGCTGAATCTTACCATGCACTTCTAACTCTTCTACAGAATCTTTAAGGACTCTGACAAGTATTTGTTGCAACAGGTTTTAGCCGCTTTGGATCCCTGGACTACGTGTATAGCCGATTTGGATCTTTGGACCAATTACCAGTAACAAAATGTCAATTGTGGCAGGTCTAGAACAAAATGTCTGCTAAATGCCAAAAATGTAAATGTAGGTGGTTTAAATTGGCTTTTTCACCCTTTCTGGGTGATGATGATAACAGTAGGTATAATAGCAGGAAACTTTTCACTTTGTTTTAAAAAAAAAGACAAAATAAAAATGAAGAATGGACTGAACTTACCCATTCAGATAGACATTTGGCATTTAGCCGAATCTTTTGTCTAAAGTGACTTACACTTAGATCCAAAAACAATTTAAGCAATTAAGGGTTAAGGGTCTTGATCAATGGCCAATTGAGCCACCTGGCAGATGAGCAGTTTGAACCAGTGACCTCCAAATTAATAGTCTACAACATTAACAACTGAGCAACCCACGCCCGTTGACAATTCAGTAAAGCACAGGATCAAACCTGAAACCCTGAAGCTGTAAATCAACGTTACTTCCAACTGACCACCACCCACTGCTCAGAGCGGATCAATACATACAAGCATGAAACGACAATAAATAAAAAACCTGAAGTCATTTGATGTTCCCTTCACCCATCATTATCTTCCATCACAAATCATAATTACAAACATTATTTACAGACAGTGCAGACATGCTGCTATAAATTCATCTACAAGGCATATTAAAAATCTCATGAAAGAAGAATCATGGCTGGTGCATGCACGAAATAAACAGAATGACTCACCAGCAGAAATGCTGAAGGCAGTACGTGCTGATAGATTTTTCATAAGTCAGCGCGTATCCACTTGTCACGTACAATAAAACTGTATCAGTTAAGAGAACAGATTTAGAGAAGGCGCTGTGGAGTATTGCGATTTGGTATTCCAGTCCATGCTTATAGGTTGATGCCCACACAGTGCTCATGATCTTATACCAAGTTTCTGAAGCACAGAACCTTTACAGCAAGGATTCCAAAAAGCTCACTTTTGAGGAGATTGAAAAACAGCTTAAATCAATGCTTACAAAGTCTCAGATTTATTAGTAGTCAATGATCACCACAACACTGTAGAATTGGAGAAGCTTAAGCCTGTATTAGTAGTTCCTTTAGTAATTAAATTGTGAAACATGTAGACATGACCCGACAGATAAGGGTTTTGGGTGGTACCACTAATAACATAGGAATGGACTACAGTCCTAGGCCTAGAGTCCAGAAAGAGATGATTAAATGAAAGACCAGTATCAATGAGAAATATTCAACCCCCTTCACAATAAAATGTATTCTACTGGTGTGTCTACAATGGAACAGAAGTACACAACTTGAAGTAAGTAAAGAAAGAATATTTATTGATAATCAAAAACAAAATTTGCTAATATAAGTTGACAATTGTGTTGAAATGAAAAACACCTAGTTCTCTTAACAAATGTCCTTGTCCATTATTATTCACCCCCAGTCTCGGTACTTGGTGCAACATCCATTTGCCTTAATAGCCTCTAATAAGCAATTTCAGTAAGTGCTTACTAGCTTCGACACCTCTCCTGAAAATCTAATTCTGTGCCCTCATGCCGAATTCTGCTGTCGTTAAATTCTAAGAGACACCAGTCCAGGAGATACTAAGACTAGTTGAAGCTTTGGTTTACCTGGAAGTGTACTTAGGATCATTGTATTGCCAAAGTCTAAATATCACCAAGTATAAGATTCACTCTTAAAATACATTCTGTACATTCACGGTACCCCATCAAAACTGCCAGTGCTTACGACAGCAGAACCATCCCCACATCATTGACCCAAGTTAAGACTAGACCATGAAGTATGCAGTATGATTTGATGCTGTACCATAAGTTCTGATTCTCTGGACTAGACTCCCGATTGTGTATGTGTGACCACTTAATGTGTCAGAAATAATTGGATGCCTATGGAGATTTTTAAGCAAAATGATCTCACACCACATTGATTTCAGTGATTGTTTGCAACACCTTAAACACTTGAATCTTTGGGTGTTTTTTTAAATAAATATATATAATATAAAAGCTACTCCAAATCAAGTGTAGCTAGAGTTCTCCTAATGGTGTAATCTTTGCATAACCCAATTTAAGATTTGTTAAGATTTAACAAATGCCCAATTGAAAAAAAATCATGAATGGATTAATTACTGGATTATTTTAAGTGTGGCACAATATCATGATATTTTAAATACACCCCAATAATTATATTTATTCGTAATCATATAAAATGCAGCTCTACAGAAAAGCAACAAGAGAGTAAAGAGACGGTCTACATCCGGGTGCTAGCATTTCTGTTGGTAAAGAAATCAAAAGTAAAACAAGAAAAATTCTTTTCACTTAAGGCAAATGATGTAGAACCAATTCCATTTACACCAGAGTTTAGCAAAACATCAACCAACAGCGATGTAAAAGGCTAGTTCAATGTTCAATTGTTTTACAAACGCAAACATAGAAAGCCTGACATCTATGTGCAAATCTAGAGAACACGATGAAAGAAGTCAGACATAAACTAAAACCAAGACTGATAAAAACAGCTAAATTATTTAAAACAAGGCTGGCTAACCTACATTTCTCAAGAAAGCCTGTAGTACAAATTCACAAGGGGTTCACTCCATGGTACAATTCACTGCTCACGTTTAAAACCGCAACACAATACTGGTTCCACCTTATGATGGAAAAATCGAATACGCAGGTCTACTAGTAACTACCAGAGTCAAAATGGAGCCTTGAAGTTCTATCTACTTTACCCTATTACTTTCATACCTGAATAGCTCTCTGTGGGGGGAAAACCACTGCAGTGTTTAAGTCTTTAAGGAGAAAAACTTACTTCTTTAAGTTGATAGCGTGGTGAGCTTCAGAATTCACAAGGGAATGTTCACTGGAAGAAAAATGAGCTTTACGTGTAGGATTCCTTCAAGATGTCCGCTAGTCCTTAATTGAAATCTTTCAGGCCTTTAAAATGATCATTCAGCCGTCCAAACAGGTGTTCACAAAGTTCCTTTTCTGGGTATAGTCATTTAAATAAAAAAGGTTAACTGTTAGAAGGAGACGAAATATCTCGTTTAGTCTTAAATTTCCTTAATGTTTTGCTAAGGTTTGTCTTTCACAACCGAAGCGTCTTTGTTTGCTCTAACCTCCCTGTGATTAACACTTGTTTGGGGTGGGGCACGCTACTAATTAATGGTGGAGCAAAGCAAGTTCTGATTGGTAGAGATCATTGATGCTGAAAGATGATTGGATGTTGCTGGATGAAATCTTTAGAAGGGAATTTTAATACTTGGCTGGAACTTTCTGATTGTTTAATTAAAAGTTCTCTATAAGCTATGATTTAAAACTAATAAACACTATGACCCAGTCAAGTACTGAGAATACACACCTGAGGATAATTTTTAGAATACGCACAGCTATAAACTTCCTCAATCTACCATTAACCTTAAAGTGAGAGGGAACTAATATATTTACTTTACAGTGTTTAATGATTCAACCCCTTTGTTACTTTTCAATTTCACTTTATTTTTATCACAGAAATCCTTTTAACACCACTAATATTAGAAGAAAAGGTTAAACTATGTAAGCTCTTTGCATAGTGAACTGTCAATCTTGTGACACCATATTACAACCTCAACACCCTAAGGTTTGAATATGTCACCTCCAGCTGCTTCACAAAAAGAAACTTCTTATCTCATTATAATTGCTCTCAACAGAATAAATATAATCAAGGAAATCAAAATATATAGCCATATATAAATAAGGGTTTACTGAAATGAGTGGTCAACTAGTCAGTGTTTTGAATGCTTCATTTGACATTTAGAGACGGGTGTATGTAAAAAAAAATGTATTTGTGGATAGCCATTGTACTAATTACATTTAGTTTTTGTTAACCAACCTGTTGTTATATTAAATCAACTATGTAGGCGACATTGATATTTTTGATTGCTAGGTCGTTTTTAGGAAACTAATCTACTATTGAGTAGTATGTTACATAATATCTATGGTGTGCCTGGTGGCCTTTCAAATATAAATGTAATTAGAAATGTTATAAATGACAGAATCATGTTGTATAGTCATACACATAGTCACTCCCAACCTATTGTACATCGAATTGCTCATAAAATCATACAATGCACATCATGCTTTTTTTGTCCTCGAATAACAAAACATATTCATCCCTATCAAGCACTTATCTTTAACTGGCATGTCAATATCCAGTCAGGCCTCTTTCTCTTCTCTACAGCTGTCTTATCCCTGATTTCCTTTCTGAGTGATAACCCCCAACTTTTATGAAGATAAAGGATTAGTTAACCACCACTAGACACTGTGTCAGAATGGTGAGCTGTTAAGCCATACCAAGCACATGAAAAGCCTTGTGAAGTAAATGGCGTCAGTCTGCAAGCACTCCTGTTAGTCAGATTGAGTCGTTGAGGGCAAATTCAGGGCAAAAATTATGTTGTGTGAACTAGGCATGAAAGTATGCCTAGTATGCCTGATATAGACAGCCATAGTAGTGATAATCACCACTACTGTGAAGAAACAGGAGGCAAATGCAAGTGACACTTCACATTTGGCACTTCTGCATCATTATCATAGTGCTACCCAGCCCCTTTTCATCCTCCTTTCTTCCTCGCTCATGTCTCCAACAGGTATGACCTAATTCTATGAGAGAACGCATGAAACGAAGTACAAAATTACGCTGTTTACAAAAGAAAGGTGCAAGGAAGGTGGTAATTGAGCAGAAGAAATAAGAGTTCGTTTGAACATTGCATTTTCTGATTCGGGGAAGGGTTGAGATCTGAAAGGAAAAATGCCATATGGTGCCAGAGAGCCTCACCAATCAGCTCGGCAGTGACAAAAGAGTGCGGCTGCTCAACCAATCCCACTGTGCCTGCTGTGCCCATTAGCCACAGTAACCTAAATGATCAGTCAGCCAAAATAGGTGAATAACAAAATCTGCACCTCTGTAGATATGTCTTATGCTGTCTTCATTAAACTACATCCTCATCATTTTTAAATCTCTTGCTAAGCATTTCTCTCTTTTTTTCATGCCAACTTTCTGCGTTCAAACAATTTACCAGAACCTCTCTGACATGGATTACGATATTATTTTTATGCTTTTAGCAAGAATATAAGAGCTATAGTATTCTTACTCATGGGAAATTGTGTGCGTCAATGAGGTAAGTCAATATCGTGGTAACTTTTGATGTTGGTTGATGTAGTGGGGTTTACTTCTGGTGAACTGGTGCTGAGAGCTTCTTACCATTGGAAAGGTCATTGACCTTTGCACCTTTGTGGTGAGCAAATCAAATGTCTCAAAGTAGGCAGATACAATAGATCTATATATCATGACCAAAATCTCCCATGTGCCAAGAGCATATTGATTTCCCCAATGCATCATATGAGATTCTTAATTAAATGTAAATGTAACGGGCAATCCCCATGTCTCACTGAGAACCCCCCACCCCCCATCCCCAGGCTCAGAACTACTGCACCAATTTTATGTAATATAAGTACAGCTGTATGTGGTTTTCAAGTGCTTAAGTGGTTTTCAAATTCCTTTCTTGCTATTAGAAATAATACCGGTCATTTCAAATTTGTAGATCGATGGTTACTTTGATTAAATCATCCACCAGCACAAAGATTCTTAACTCCCAGGTTTGAATCTCAGCTCTGCTACCAATGGCTGGAGCAAACTCTAGCAGGCATAATTGATACTACCAGATAATGGATAATAGCAACCGACGAGGTAAAAAATTATCATAGGGTAATACTGTCATAGCTTCCTCAACCACCACTGTCCTGGCACCTTTAATTCCTCAATTAAAAAGTGAATACAAGACCATGACATCTCAGTATAATCATGAGTTTGTCTGTAATGTGTTGACTGCAAAAACAAGCCAAATGTTCAACACTTCATTAGTCACTATGCCAGTCTGCCTGTGACAGGCACCTGTGACCTACCCCCGGCATTATGCTTCTGACAGTTACGCCCATCTATTAAACATTAACATTCAGACTAGGATGCAGAGAGAGAAGGAAGCCAATATCTACTCGTGCAGCACTGCAGACTACCAACACAGCGCTGCGAGGCAAAGTCTGCAAAGTGTGAGTGAGAAGCAAGCAGACATGGAACGATCTTTTTTATGGAGCAGCGTACATGACCTGAAAATGAGCAGTTACTTCCAGTACAGCGGCACTGGTGTGGTTTTCACATGGCAAAATAAAATAGCTTTTTGATAGAAGCGAAGCGTGGGAAAACACAATGGACCCCTTAAATCTCATTGTTAACTTGTCTCGGGATAGACTGTCCATTTTAGAACCGAGGCCATCAATATCACATGTATATTCTAAGAATACATATTCACAATAAATTTCACTTATACTAGATTGTGCTGATAGAAACTAAAGCTAAAAGTACACTGACCAGGCATAAAATTATGACCACTGACAGGTGAAGTGAATCAAATTGATTATATCTTCATCATGGCACTTGTTAGAGGGTGGGATGTACTAGGCAGCAAGAGAACATTTTACCTTAAAGTTGGTGTTAAAAGCAGGAAAAATGAACAAGCGTCACGATTGACAACATTTGACAACCTGTTGCTTCTGCTGCTTGCAACTTGCCCTAGAACCTTTTTTCAGTGACTGTAGGTCCAAAAATGAAAAAAACTTGTATGACAGCTTTCATGAAATCTTTGGTTATATTATTTTCCAATTTTACTGACACTACTGTTTAAGGCATTTATCGTGCAGAACTTTCCATCACATTTTAATAATAAGTTCAAATATTTAAAAATAAATGTGCACATTAACTACATTTTAATAGTTTAAACTTTTTATATTATTTGATTATGCTTTTGAATACACTGGTCACCCTCACATTGTGAGTTAAACGGCAAGCAAATTGTGAGTTTGGTGATATTTGTAGAGAAATTATATAAAATTAAAGATTGAAAATGGCTTCATCTGACTTGCTTAACACGAACGTATCTGTGTGTCTTTGCTTGCCTGTGCATGTAGTTTAAAAAAACTAATCTAGCTTCAGATTTACTCAAATCCGTTCAACAGCAGGGACAGGAAGTCACTGGACATAACTGACCTCGATGTTGTGCATAAACACAGATGAGCTACGACTAAAATTAGCACAGGTCAGTCTGAGATATTCATTAAAACATAATTAATAGCAGTCAGCCCTAATCAAAAACATCAGAGACAGCTGGTGTTTGTGGGAACAGAGACCTGGCTGACTCAGACATAACTGTGTCATAGTGAGAGATTAAAGAACATGGAAAACTCAATAGTGAAGAATTGTTTTCTATATTAATTCCTAATAAATGTAAATGGATGTTTGAAATGCTTTATTTGTGCCTTATGTTGGAAATACGCTTGTCAGATGTTATTAAGCAGTCGGTTAAACGTCCTAGTCAGTGAGAGTTGTCAGTGCACTGGCAGTGCCAGTCCCAAACCTGGCTGAAAAAGGAGGGTTACACTAGGAGGAAGATCTAGCTTCAAAACTGGGCTTATAGACAAATAATTTGTCTTCAATTTCATGTTGTTTTAAAAAATGGGGGGAAATCATATCGTGACCTCTGTATTACAAATCGCATCATGGATAGAGTGTATTATTACATCCCTACTTGTAAGTATAGAAAGTAGTGTAAAAACTTTTAAAGTTTTGTGTATCTGGTCCTGTCAGCTACTGTCAGTGAGCAATCAGACTGAAGTTATTGCTACATATGAAGCTCATTCTTACTGTCACTGTCCGCAGATATTTTACCAATTCCATAATCACAACATATATTGGTGTGGATATTATCCCAAATCCAAAAACCTCTATCCATACAACTAATGCATAGTGTGTTCATATTTTTTTTCTGTCATGCATTTGATTAATCTATGTATAATGTATTCTCAGCTGTTTCTAGTACTATAGGACAGTGTGTGGAATGCTGAGGGTGCATGTGTGTACTTCAGGCTGCAGAATGAATGACCTTCTTACAACCTTAAAAAATAAAAGCCTGCAAAACATAGATAAACTAAACACAAATGATGAAATGACTGGGAGCAGGATTCTATAAGAAAAAGGACACAATAAACTAAAGAGTCAAGAACTCTTATTCTTAATACACTATGGGGACACATACTTACTTAATATTACATATTATTAATATATATTAATATTTACACAATGGTTAAAAATATCTGATCCAGACTTTCTATGTTAAAATGTGTAGTCAGTTAGAAAGTACTTATGTGTCTAGAGGTCAGTTCAAAAACCAAGTGAGCTCTCTACATAGACCACATTTTACATTATCCTATATGCTCCCCCAAAAGGACGAACGTCTAAACTCTTAGATGCCCTAAAATGCTGCCAGTAAGATCTTTTAAATTTTAACCGTATTTTAACTCACAAAAAAAAACAAATGTGGAGAACAAATGCAGATCAAAAAGGTTATTTTCACATGTAAATAAGTTATAATTTATTTTAAATGTGTATTACCTTAGGACAATTGAATCCTTTTCAGTACACTGTGGGAGATATTAGCTGACATGCTAGCTATTGATTTGAAAGGCATGATGCTAACTGTGTCAAAGCAGTGGCACCATAAAGGGACAAAAGTGGGAGTTCCAATAACCCTGTGGAGATATTGTGCCTATGGGAACACCTCAGGTCTAAATTAGTCCAGTGGAAAAAGCATAACTTGTTCTAAGGCTTATTAATCTTCACTCACTCACCCACCTTCTTAACACACATGCAATCGGGGTCATGTGGGTTGCTGGAGCCTAACCCAGCTCTTCAATCGATGCAAGGTACACAGTAACAACCTGGACAGGGAAGTCTATCGCTGGGCAAATACACACATTCACCTATATGACAATTCAGTGTCTCGTATTAACCTGACTGCATATTTTCGGGCTAAATCATTTTACTTATTAATAAGTGATCAAAGATTCTACATAAATGTTCAGTTCATTTTCTTTAACCCCTTATCCTAATTAGGGTCAGGGAGGGATTCTGGAGCCTATCCCAGCTCTTCAACAGGTGCAAGGCACATGGTAACACCCTGAATGGGGTGCCAGTCAATTCATTGTCTCCAATCAATCTGGTAGCATGTCTTTGGACTGTGGGAGGAAATCTGAGTACCCAAAGAAAACCCACACGAACAAGGGAAGAACATGCAAAGTCAACACAGTAAGGACCTAGATCGCCCCACCCGGGTATCGAACCCAGGACCTTCTTGCTGTGAGGCGACAGTGCTACCCACTAAGCCACCGTGCTTATGTGGTATATACTTTGCTCTAGAGAAGCCGGTCTGTTTCATGACTAATTCATGTTAAAAATATTTAATAATTTATCTATATCTTCAGAGAAGAGCAATGACGGCATCCAAATTAGACAGGTTGCCAATCAACCACAGTGCATGTAGCATCTAATTACCAAAAAACTAGAGGTAACTATATGCAAATATAACTGTTAAATATGTGTCATCATATTAGGCCCACATCATTTTAGATACAGAATAGAAAAGACATACCACACTGGGTTTTTTTTTCTATTGCAAATAATTCTTGTATCACAGGTAAATTACATTTCTGGCAAAAACTGTTACACATGGTACAGTAAAGCTTGTTGGATTGTGGACAGAGAAACTGGGTTATGCCTGTGTTAAGCTGGCTTGAATGCAGGCAGTGATACTTGCTGCAGAAGCTTCAAATTATGACAGAGCTTTTATGTTACCACATAAAAACAGTCATTTATTTTAAGTGTTTTTTGACCATGTAGGCATACTACACATCAGCCTCACACAGTGTAACGAGAATGTTCACCAAAAATCCAATGTTTGGAACCAAAATTCTGGCAATGGGATTCCTTCTGGTGGGCCAAAGTCACCCACATATGTGCTACGCATACACCAGTATGCACATACCTCCCACCACAGTATAAATTGCTGTATATTCTTGGAGCTGAACCCCACAAAAGCAAACACTACACCACGCTCCCATATCTTCTCACAGGCATGAACATGACCACTTAGATTCCAGTGTTTAAGGCCCTTATTGCAAATCCTTTAAAGCTCATTGATATACCTGTTCTTTGTGAATGAACATCAAAGACACACATATACATTAATGCAGTACCCAGCATTACTGAAGTAACCAGTAGTCACTTTGACATTTATTCAATATTTATTATCTTATTTATTATTCTGATTTGGGAACGCAATAGGATGTCCAGAAACACTGACTTCAAGGCCACTCATACACCAAAAACAATAAACCAATCTATTAATATGCCGCACATACTAACTCGATCACATACTCACCCAGAGGTAATGTTAGATAATCTAATTCACCTTTGTACGTTTTGGGTGGTGAGAGAAAATCAATGTACCTGAAGCTAATCCAAGCTGAGTGAAGTTCTGTCAATTATCAACGGCAAAGAATGAAAATAAACCTACATTCCCAGGACACAATTCATCTGTTGTTAATATTATTTTGTATACTTTAGGCTAGGGATGAAACAATACACTCTACCCATGATGCAGTGTGATCCACGGTACTGGGTTCAAAATATGATTTTTCCTGATTTTTTTCAACAAAATAAAATTGAGGACAAATTATTACCATTTCCTTTTAATTTTCCAAAATCCTGTCATTGTGATTATCTTTTATTTATCAAAACTATGAATGCCGTTTTTATTCTGAGGTAGGTACAAACCATGCAGAACGATTTTGAATTAAAACAATTGTAAATTAAATAATCTGTATTACTCTGTTGCTGTGTTCAGATTTTCTAGCAGTAAAAAGAAAGAAAAAAAAAACTTTTGATGTTCAGAGAATTGGGTTTCTGCCTTGGTTGACCCAGTTTCCTGACCTAAATCTTCTTGAATACCTGTGGGGTGAGTTGAACAGTCCACAAGAGAAAGCCTAAGAGCCAGAATATGAATGTTGCCCAGCGATAAACTGTCCTATCATCCAGGAAACAGTCCTGAAAATAACCATAATTAAACAGATAATTAAATAATGAATGAATAGTTTATTTTTATAAATTAATTAGAAATTAATTAAAAAATAACTATGTTATATTCACATGTCAATAAGTTATCATTTATTTTAAATGAGTATTGCCTTGTGACAAGAATCATTTTCAGTACACCATGGGAGATATTAGCTGACATGCTAGCTATTGATTTGAAAGGCATGATGCTAACTGTGTCAAAGCAGTGGCACCATAA
>JAYDZG010000036.1:17956222-17969668 GCA_034509265.1 Microcambeva bendego
GGGGTTTGTGTGTGTGTGGGGTTTTAATTCAATATGCACTGTGCTTTCAAATCTAATCTCCGAACTAGCTCTGCTTGCTTTATCATACTGAAATTACCTAGATATTAAGTTTTGACTACCAACAAGCACATTAAACAAAAATAACTGAGAAACTTATCATAAAATATTGTGGATTGTGGAGAATATACATAATTGAGTTTATCATATTGTAGTGTAATTGCTTTTGATATAATTGCCATTTTAACCTATTAATCCACACATAATCACCTAATGTTTTTTATTTGCTCTAGCACTTCAACTTACTATTACATTTTCAATACTCAGTATCTCTAATCACCACTAGGTTGGAGAAGCGTCTTGTCATGGATTTTATGTTAAATCTTAAATACAGTTCTTCTATGTTAAATCTTCCCGCCCTTGGCAGTATGTGAAAATATTGTAAAAGTATGTAAAACAATTTACTAATACACTGTGTGTTAGGAATATGAATATCCATTTATAAATATATATGGTGGAACATGCCATATATATATATAAACTTAATTATTCCAGATATGACATAATTAGAATTTAACATACCATTGTGTTTTTCATTGAAGCAAAAATCTCATTGTATTGATAACTCTGGTTGGAAATGTTTTTTCACACCTTGTTGAATCCATAAACATTTTAAGCCGTTCTTAAAAACTACATATTAGTATGGAGGACCCAAAAGTGGCCGATGAGTGCATAAGTAAGGACAAAGTGAGCTTTCCCCCTTCTCCCCCTTGTGAATAGACAGTAAAGCAGTTTAGTGCTGCAGAACCACAGTGGTCATTAATAGCACTAGTGATGGAGCACCTGAAGAAAATAAGTATCATGTGCTCCTCAGGGATATGAGGTGTGGCATAAAACGAGCTGTGTATACACAACTGTTTTTAAATATATTTCAGAACAACTTTTAATAGTTTATAAGTAGGACCATACAAAATTAATTAAAAAAGGCCTAATTTCACAGACTTCAACATTCATTTTTAAAAAAGCACTTTTAAATTATACTCATTGATTGAATAAGGGAATAGATGGATGCTACAATACACTGCACCGTCTACATTTATGGTTGGATTCAAACATCCAAAGGCTTCATGTCTGAAATTTCTCGCCTGTGTTTTCACCCACACCCCTCTCTGCATGCACAGATTTGGATGGGAGTTTTCCCTAACTCAGTTACACCAGTAGCTGCTTCAGAAGCAGTAGAATTGCAGTAGGATTGCTAGGAAGACAGCAAGATCAACAGCAAATTGAATTTTGCTCAGGAAAAGTGGTCATTACATGGTCCATGGCATGATTTTCACATTTGTAAATTAGGTAGAGAATTACATAGAAGATACGAACATGTTCAATTCATTTGTAAGATCCCGTATGAAATAAATTGTGAAAAACTAATGTACCTTGATCATTTTAACCTTTTTTATCAGCGTTAACATTAAATACTTTATCATATTGACATTGTTATACAGCTGCTACATACACAAGAACAAAATTCTTCAATACGACCAACTACAAAAGATTTCACTTCAGTCTCCACCGGAAAATGTATTAAATTCTTAGAAGACCTGTTATTTAAACTGTTACTTACCCATTAGATTGTATTGTATTAAGTGCATAGACATAGTATTGAAAAAATATAATATATACTATGTTCACTTTTTGAGATCCTAGTGCCTACTTCTTTATAATTAATTTAAATGCTTCACTGTAACATGGCAGCTGCTGAAAGAGTTTGGCAGCAAGCCATATTGGGATTCATGTACTTCTTCATTGCCATTTTTGAATGGTGGATATGATATGAAACTGGTAGGACAATAACATTGGTGAACAGTCACTAACAAATAGCAGATAAGTAAATAAATAGGGTGGACGAAATGACACCAGACACAAAATATCAATAGCTCAACAGGGACAGTGCAGAAATGTCTTCAAATCATAAATAAGGCCTTACAATTCACGGCCATGAAAATCGAGTCACAGGATTTGAAAGGAGCCTATTTCTGGGTAAGTTTGCTGTAAAATTCAACATTTAAGGTTTGTGTTTATCGAATTTAGCAGTTTTCATTCATGTAACATTCAATTGTCTTTTATTTACTGGTTAATCTCTCAGCAAGGAGGTCCTAGCAATACTACAGTAATTCAGTTAGCAATCAAAATGTCCAAGATGACAATCTAAAGCAGCATAAATCTCTACTCAGGTACCTGAGTTTAGAAACTTTGGTTTTTAATAATCTAAAAAAAAAATTGATAAACTCTAATTCTAATTGGGCATCGCGTTTGACATCCATGTATAAATTGTAAACACTTTGCGTAAAGCAAAATGTGTCATGTGAACATCTACAATCTTGAATGTAAGTTAAACAAAAACAGTGCTAAATTTGTAGATCTGTAATGTTGTAGGTTCTGTTTTTGTTCCTTTAGAATATTTGTTTTAAAGTATGAGCATTGTTACATAGATGGTTAGTTTACCCATGGTGCATTGAGACAGGGATTTCTACTGCTTAGTTGTTAAAGAGGTTAAATGATCGGTTTCGGCAGATCCTCGATTTTCTTTATCAGTATCATGTCAGATATAAAAAGGTGGGATTGAGCCAGTTCTAGTGTCTCCAACATTTATGAAATGTCGTTAATTATTATAAAGCTTAGTTCCAAATAACAACAAGAATAAGTTACATTTTTCAGTAAATAAAAAAGCTAATTAATGCAAGGACTGATGATATACTGCACAGATTAGCTTACTTAACTGTCATCCTTATTTAACATCAGCTTGGAAATATTTGCTGAACAGACCTAATTTTGCTAAATTCTTTGCAGAGGGTGAAGTAAACAGGATTACATCATTTGTTGAAGTAGCTCTTCAGATTAACTCTAGCAAACAAACACTATCAGTGTTTCCTTTCCATATTTTAAGAAAATTACACTGGGTTGCAACATCCTCCGGGGGAGTTCTGCTCCTGAACTCTACACTTGTGTGTAATTCTATCCATCAGCTCTCAACCAGCTCATCTGCTTACCTTCACTTCAGATGGTAAATGAATGGAGAAGTCTCCAAATTTCAGCAAAGGAATATGGTGAGGCAGGTTGATAAAATGATACTGACATGCCGTGTAGCTGAGCTGACAAACAGAACTTGCGTGCTATGGAATCTTTTAACTGCATCAAGCAGTTTTCCCCTACACACTTAATCTTCTTTTAAACCATGAGTCCAACTGCTATGCGCATATCCTGAATATGAATGACCTGTATTTTGGAATTAAAATTATTATCCTTAATTCTGTTTTATTATGTGCATATATACTAGTGTGGCATATGTTTTAGCCCTTATTAGCGCAAATAAAGCAGGGCATGAATTTAGCAAGATGTGAGATGCTCAAGAAAGTTGTACTATGCAATAATGTTTTAAACATTAAATAGCATCTAACATATGGCAAAGGTGCACAAGGTCCCTCTTGGACTGTCGTCGTCTTTGATAAGATTTTGGAATGATCAGTGAGGACGAAGCTTTTATAACAAATTCAAATTAAACTTTTTTAAAACTAAATTAAGCATATATATGCTTCTTGAATTCAGGACTCTACACAATGGGTTCCAATTCATTCACTACTACACTGACTAGTGCATCTAAGTGCAGTTTGTATTGTGTACTTACATGCTGTGCAGCTCACAGCAAGTCATGGGGAGAACAATGTGGTGAAATAAGTATGAGGCGTTTTGTAAAAGTTCATACAGTATGAGGTTGAAGCAAACTACTCTGAATTATTTAATGTGTATTCTATAATGTGCAAAGATTTCATCTAATGCCACAAAGACATGGCTTGCTAGGTTCAAACAGGGGCATGTTGTAGAGCAACTGTGGACACAGCCTGCGCTTGATTTTAGTGCTCTTAATAGCCAACATTTGTAACACCTTTCTCTAGGCAGAGTCTGAGCACATGCAGAAGCATGCATTTAATTTTCAACATTATTTCTTGCTAATATTTCAACACCTTTTTTCTTAGTTTCCCTGCTAAGAAAATTAGTACTGATGTGTAATACTAGGGTATGTATGCACAAAAGCCTTGTGGCAAACATTTTGGTAAACAGAAAGGCAAATGCCGTAAAGCAGACACATGTCCAGGAGCAAAAAATAGTTACCAAGATGCCTGTGTATGACCCCTTTTAATCAGAAACATCATTAACTTCTTCAGCAATTTGTGCTAAAGTTGTTTGTTGGATTGGACCACACGGACCAGCCCCATACATGCATCAATGAGCCCTGGTAGTCCATGACCCTTTTGCCGGTTCATCGCTGTTCCTTTATTTGACCATTTTTGATCGATTCTGACCATGGCCGACCGGAACACCCCACAAGAGCTGCAGTTTTGGCTTTAAGAATATATAAGATTTTTAATGTTGGAGACATAAAGTGCCCTTGTAGAGGAGCAAACTCCCCTGTTTGAAACTTTTTGTTGCCACTGGGCACCTAGGATGCTCAATCCTAGTAAATTATAGTTCTCACTTCTCTCTTCACTCACTGTTGCTTTTGCCCTGTTGGGCATCTACACAGACATGGTTGGATATGTCTGAGTAGATGGGATGGCCGAACTACTGCCAAGCCACTTGTCAGTGAGCTTTCATTACTGGTCCCAAGCCCAGATAAAAAAAAGAAGGGTTGTATCAGGAAGGGCATCTGCCATAAAAAATCAATGATGTGGAACAAAATGTTCTGCTGTGGATCCCCTAAAATATGGGAGCACTGGAACAAAAGGATTTACTCCTGTAACAGTAAGTGATATTTACCTGGCATCTAACCCACATGGTTCAATCACATAAATTCACCAAGCCCTGAGTGTAACATTATTCTCATCATTAACCTCAAATTGTTTCTCAATTATCCTCAGCTCTGCTATGGGCCTTGCTATAAACTTGTTTATTTATGCTGTACTACACAGCAGCCATTAGAACTGCTTCTGCTATCGATTCCTCTGTTATAAAGGTAACTTGGCTGTAGGGTGCATCAAAGGGCAAAGTAATGGGATTGTTCGAAATATATGGAGTGTACAAGAAATAATTACCCTTCTATTTGTCCTTTAGCAGCCCTCTAGCCCAGGAGCAAAGTAAAGTTCAAAGTACCTGAGAGATGGATTAGACTGCAAGTCAAGTACACACACACACACAAAACCATTATGTAAAATAAACCCTGGATGAAGTCTGTGATCACCTTACTGAAGTAGCAATGGACTACTTGGAGGAAAAAGGTATCTGGAATTTTTCTGACTAGGAATGTAACGATGCACCACAAGCCAGTTAAAAAATGGTACAGTGACACAATTCGAATCAGTATTCTTGTAAAATGAATTGATCTTTACTTTACACACTTTACTCTTTACTTTTTCACTTCACTTCGTTGACATTGTGACATGCCAGGTATGGGATTTTCCAGCCAAATTATTAATGTGAGGATACTTTCTTTATTGGTTACATCCCTACAGTACTGCAGTTGGTGGCATGTTTTTGTACTGTGGGAGGAAACCGGAGTACCAGGAAGAAACCCACAGGAACACTGGGAGAACATGCTGTTCATCCCACCTGTGGATTGAACCCAGGACCATCTTGCTGTGAGGTGAACGTGCTGCACACTAACCAACATGCCACCCAAACAAACAGCTTTATTCAATCCAACAAAATTAGGTGTGGCTGCCTGGATTGTGAGGAGAATACAGTATACTTAGTCATGCTCGTTCAACCAGTCACATCATCTTGCTGAAAGATCCTATCCAGCCCAACGAAGACAATCAGATGTACACCATCTAGAAGTGGATACTAAATAACCCTTATTGTGTGGCGTGGACGTGTTAAGATGTGAATGTTTGTGTGTTTCCCCTGTGTTGTGCTGGCACTGTGTCTATGGTTTATCTTCTTTTATTCATGCTCACTGAGAGCTGGAATAGTTTCCAGCACCCTCTGCAGCACTCTGATTAGTATAAGCATTCTTACTTTCAGTAGACTCTGTCTCTTGAAGAACTGTGGGTCTGTGCAGAATGGGAGGGTTGGGTTAGATTCCACTACTTTGTAGAAATCACTCTTGCCTCAGGCTTCTCATGTTGGAAGGTTAAGAAGTCGAATTTCATTACAAATCAAATTAAAGCAATTACACATAAGTGGCTCGTTCAAAAGTGAAATTCTTTTGTGTTCACGATTTAACTTTTTTTTTGGCGTGATTGACCTTTAGATTGAATTACCCACATAGCATAATGCAGCATGTCAACTGCCATGAATCATATTGAAATAGATGGAGCTGAAGCCAAAGTGCATAGAGCATCAAAACAGAGCAGAGCAAAAAGTACTTCATGGTCTTTTAATTTACCTCATGTTTAACAAGATGTATCTTTTTTTTCATGGAAAATTCTTCTGAAAATAATTCTTCCCAGGAAGACCCTACCTAAATGTCCAATTTGCTGGATGAATCCGGAGCATTTTCAAATGTTAATAAACTATCTGTTTTTTTTAAATTCATTTAAATGTATACAGAATTGATACATTAAAAAATTGTCTCATCAGTGATCGATTTAACCATTATATTTTCAAATGAAATAGCGTTTATGATTTAGTTCTTTAAATGAATACTGTACATATTATGAAAGCATACATGGAATATAGAAAGGTTTCTTTACATTACACTTGTGTGGCTTGAGCTCTACTACAGTAATCCATCTTTGATTGCGGGGGTTGCGTTCTAATAAAAAATCCTGCATATTCTTTTAGTTAATAGGTAAGATACGTTGAAATTATGTAGACATGCACTGCTTATATACTACACACAAATATATGTGTAGTATATAATTGAGTTTTATTAAATACATAATACAGTGTAACCACATTGTAATAATACACATTTTAACAAAAATAGTTTATATTTACTGTGTTATACAGGAATGAACTCAATACAATAAATCTTTTGGGTGATCGTTTGCATCCTCCATTGGTGCTCTGGCGCCCTGTCCTGAAGTAGTGAAAAATAATTTTCCCGAAATGTTTATCCTAAGCATGTATGCTAAATTTAGAATTGTTTTAGAAAATAGTGTTTATTCATAATAGATTTGATGGAGTACAGGGTAGATGTTTATGCAACGGAATCTGCGTCGCGCTGTAATGAGCGAACCCACAAAAGGTATTGTCCGAAAAGTGTGTAGTGTAGTGAGCAATGTAAGGAATATGGAGCCATTTCGAACACACGGCTGTTGACCACAGACATCTGCGAACCAGTGAAAAATCTTCAATATATATTTCGATAGAGGCGGCACGGTGGCTTAGTGGGTAGCACTGTCGCCTCACAGTAAGAAGGTCCCAGGAGAAGGTCCCAGGTTTGATCCCCGGGTGGGGTGATCTAGGTCCTTTCTGTGTTGAGTTTGCATGTTCTCCCCGTGTCCATGTGGGATCCTCTGAGTACTCCTGTTTCCTCCCACAGTCCAAACACTTGCTACCAGGTTGATTGAAGACAATGAATTGTCCTGAAGGTATTTGTGATGGACTGGCTCCCTGTCCAGGATGTTACCGTGTGCCTTGCGCCCGTTGAAGAGCTGGGATAGGCTCCAGAACCCCTCCCTAATCCTAATTAGGATAAGGCGTTAAAGAAAATGAAAGATTGAAATATATTTAGAAATACTTGCATTTAAAATCCGTGATAGAGTGAAGCTGCAATTGTCGAAGCGAGTGATTACAGTATTTCACTCAACATTGACTCAACTCTGTGTTATCGTTTTTCTAGGAAGCTTTAAAGTTTTTAAAAAATCATTTTAGTTTTTATATTGATATTTGTTTAGCATTACAAGGCAAGATTCAGACAACTAACTTTCTGATGATTTGCACTGAATGGTGTCAGCCAAGTTTATGTAGTCTAGACAATAGCTGCTGGTGCCAGTCTTTCAGTGTTCATCAGTAAGTGAATCCTTTGGCTCCTCCCATTAGAGTTCAGACTCTCAGTGCTCGTGTGCTAGCAGAAAATAACATTGCTAGCTGGGTGCTCTATATGTTCATCAAACTGTAGTTAGATAGATAGGTAGATAGAAAGATAGAAAGATAGAAATTAAAGAAACTGTGGCCACATTTCATGTCAGTCATGTTGAACTTTTTCAGAGGACTATTAGATACGGATCAGTGTATTGGGCACCACTGGAATATGGCAAGGGCAGAATTTTTTAAGCATTATATTCAACAATGTATTTCATATTTCACCATAATCTGAATGGTTTGTTTACAAATCGATTTCTGTAGCTCTTAATAACAAGTCCACACTCTGCTGATTTACGATCTCTGGATATGAATGCATCTTTACAGCTATACCACACAAAAGGAAATACGGAATGCTTGTAATTCATTTTGCAGAAGGGCAGCATGCTTTTTGGTAGGGAACACTTTATCTCAGCCATAGACCTTTCTTCAATTTTTCACTGTCGTACCTCAGAGTAGCCTCTTTTCGATTTCTTACCTTCCACCCTTCCATCCCCCCACACCACTGGACCGGCGCATTTAGTCTGGGAACAGTAGAGGGGATGAATAATTCTGCGGTACTGCTGTATTTATTATTGCACTTAGTTTAATGGGAGTCTGTTTCAGAGCTGGCATAGTTTCACCATGCATGCCAGACAACCCGAGTTGGGAGATGATGGGATACCACTTAGCCCTCTAACTCCACTACTTATCCATTCTTTCCTCCACATCTCATCCCTTCATCTTTTCCTTCCTTTTGTTTAAAATAATTAATTTTAAGAATGGAAAGTCATTTTAAAGATATGACATGAGCTGGAGCATTCAAACACACTCCTTCACCCTTTACACATACACTTTCATCTATGACATTCACATAAATGTACACAGCACACACTAGCACACACGTACACAGAAACTGAATGAGATGGGTGCCAGTTGATAAATTAAACCCAGAATAGAGAGTCCAAATCCTGTGTAGCGTTTGCATATAGCCACCATCGCCGTCCCCGCCTTCTCTGACATTGTACCAGAAGGAAAGGACAAGTGGAGAGAGATAAATGAATGAAGTTGGCTATGGAATCAGTGGTACAGATTTGCACTTGCATATACACACAATAATCCTCTGTTGTCTCTTTTATTCATCTGAGCCATGAAAATGACAAGCATATCTGCAGCAGGAATACAATCTTCATACAAGAGAAGTCATGTGCCAGGATTGAAATCAGATCAATGGGATAGGTGGGAGGAAAAGAAGAGAAAAAACAGCAAAAGATCACATAACATTTTAAATGAAAAAATGCTAATATACTATGGACGGTAAATGATTCACAGAAGCATGTCTGCAGTAAATAGAGTTCTAGGAAGGAATTAAATAAAAAAGAGAGAAGATTGTTGAAGGAGAAAATGCTGTTTCTTGTATTTGCATGCTAGGATGACTCATCTCATTCACTGCTGCACTATGAATGAAGCAAAAGGGTGGGGATTGTGGGAAGGGGTAAAAGAGGTAAACGGCGTAACTTACAGAAGCCCTAGTACAATTTTAAGTAAGACAAATTTTATAGTTTATCACCATTGAGCTTTGGCAATTTCAAAAGATTTAGGTCTGGTCCCAGGAACTGAACTGTTGTGAAATAGGGGTTTGTAAATCAAATAAAGAAGAAAAAGACAGACATTGACTTGTGTATTGCTGTAGTTAATGGTAAGCTCACACTACACAACTTTCAGAATGTTAAGATCACTGTACAGTTTATGAGTGGATCTCTGAGTCTTTTCAGTTGTTGTGGTTTTCACACTACACGACTGATCGAGCCGTAAAAATCAATAATATGTAAAACATATATGTAACAATATGTAACATGTAAAAATCAATAATATATTACTTATTGTACCTTTGAATTGCCCTTTTAGAGGAGTATTCAGAGTATTGGAATAGGAAAGTGGTAAAAAAAATAATTAAAAAAAACCTCTATATTTTAGAGCACACAGTTCAATGAATCATCATTGGTTATAGGGCCTAGCTGTTGTTAAAAGCCCTGATACAGTAGCTGTTGGAATAAAAGACCTGCTAGCGTACTTTTAAAACTTAAAATAGGGTAAAAATCATGGCAAAAATCTTTTAAATTGCTTTTCTTATATTCCACATTATAAGCAGCAACTCTTGAGGAAATTAGCATTAACAATCTTTAGCTCTTAGTTTGCTAAGCATTTTTATTCATATTTAGAAGCTTAAACAACACATGCGTTAATAACTTGAAGAATATTGTGGGCTAAGCTACCCTTTATAACATTAGAAATATAGATTTTAAGTACTGGGTTAGTGTTAGGTGAAGGTGAAAATGTAGGCTTAGCATTATTTAGCTAGAGCAATACACAAGTCAATGGAAATTCCCCATGTCTCCATGCACAACAGGAAGTAGGCTTTGTGTGTTCTACCTGTCACTCCCTATAGTGCTGAACATACATCTCTAACTGAACCCAAGGCCACATCAGCCTGAATATCTTACCCTCCCCCACATGCTCCACATTGGCTGGCGAATTGGAAATAAAGTTACACTTTACATCAGACCTCCCAAATCTTCCCATCAACCTCAAGGTTGTGACCACTGTCCTACTCTGGGGAATATACCCCATACCCAGTGGTGTGTGCGATCTCAGCTGTATCAGCAATCAATCAGCAAAACACTGAAACAATCAATAGGACCTTTAAAATACAAGTGACTGCAATTGACATGTGAAGTGGCATGTTGAGCCTGCACTCAACAACTCCACCAACCAATACATTCATGATGTGCATTTGGACACACCTTCACATTCAATGTTTTTCTTGACCTTGTTGTAGTCACTGGGAATGGTATTCCAACAGTCTAGAATGAGTTCCCAGAGGTGCTGAGCACTTGTTAACTGCTGTACCTTCAATTAGTGGTCCAACTCATAACAAACCATCTCAATTGGGTTTAGGTCAGGAGATTATAAAGGCCAGGTCATCAGACACAGCAATCCATCACTCTCTTTCTTGGTAAATAGTCCTTACATGGAGACACTGAATTGACCTATTGACATAATAAAATAATTTAATTAACTAAAATTGTTTGTTTTGGGCTCAACTTTAAAATTGAGAATATGCCCTTGTGCACAACCCCCACTAGCTTACTGATTCACTATTACAGTACCCTCACAGGCAAGATCAAACACAGATTATGGCAATGGACAAACACAAACACACACCTAGTTCCAAATAGGTTAACGGATGCTGTACTAGTATGAAATAAGAGGCAGGTCACCCAACACAGGAGCCCAGTGCAATTGGCATTTCATTCTCCACTATTTGATGCTTGCTGCATGAGAACACACACACACACACACACACACACATACACACACACACACACACACACACACACACATGCACGCATACATACACATAGTTGCTGGTTCCAGTTCTTGATTTTTTTTAATTAAGGTTTTTCTGAGATTAGTGATTAATTTGCTGATTAAGACTATTCTCACAGTTTATTGATGCCCTGACATGTTTGAGCATGCAAAAATGGATCCAACTATCAGTTTACACACACAATTTATTTAAATTTGCTTACTGCAGTATTTCACACTTGATTTTTAAAAGTGGACTTGTTGTGTTGTGTATCATGATGGTCGACTGGGTGACCCCCAGCAGACACAATTGGTAGCAGCTGCTGTAGACAAAAGTGTTGGCCACTTTTAGTGTTGGCCACTAAGTCTACTGAGCAGGAAAAAGACTGAAATATAAAAGTCTGAATTAAGATTAAGACAAGTCTGGTAAATTTAGATTCTACTGTACTTGTTTATTTATTTTAATACTTATTATATTTATTTTAATTATAGTGCAGGATGTATTATTTGGAGGACACATGGCCTAGACAGGATCTCCTTAGGGTGGATCATAACCAAAATCTAGTTTGATCTGGTTACATAAACTGTTGGCTCAAATGCAATGCTACACACACACACACACACACACACACACACACACACACACACACACACACACACACACACACACACACACACACACATACATACATACACAGAGAGAGAGAGAAAGAGAGAAGGAGAGAAAGAGAGAGAGAGAGATGCCAACCCCAAATTTGATGTATTATATCTAAGCTAAGTGTTGTGGGGATGGGTGTCACTAAAGTTGATGCGACTTCCCTTTCTTGCTAGAAGCAAAAAAGGCATATGCCAAACTGTCATTCATAGATGCAGACATAGACAAATTAAATATGGCCAAAATGTGTAGACGCCTGACCCAGACCTTGCATACAATCTGTTTTACAACAGTGGACTTACCTGTAAACAACTGACATCGCTGCATACTAGCGGCCTGATTCAGGGCTTATTCATACCCAAATCCTTTTAACTCACTTAATGTGAGTGTGTCAAGAGACATAGTAAAA
This sequence comes from Microcambeva bendego, assembly GCA_034509265.1. Taxonomy (NCBI): domain Eukaryota; kingdom Metazoa; phylum Chordata; class Actinopteri; order Siluriformes; family Trichomycteridae; genus Microcambeva; species Microcambeva bendego. Next base: position 17,968,654 of record JAYDZG010000036.1, read on the forward strand.
ACACACCAAAGCCTTGAACCTCTGTTATTTACAGTATGTAAGGTTTCTTCACAAGATTTTTGTTTTTCTCTTTAAATACACTGACCAGGAATAACATTATGACCACTGACCGTTGAGGTGAATAACTCTGATTATCTCTTCATCACAACACATTGTGGGTGGGAATTATTAGGCAAGCAAACATTTTATTCTCAAATTTGATGGCAAGCGTACAGATTTGAGTAAGTTTGACAGGGGCCAACATCTCCCAAAAGCACTTATGGGGTGTTCCTGGTCTGCAGGGGTCAGTGTCTATCAGCTGTGTCTAAAGTGTCTAAAGCTGTCCAAGGAAGGAACAGTAGTAAACTGGTGATTGATGCACATGGACAGTGACGGCTGGCCCTGGTCTGATGCAACAGAAAAGTTAAGGCTGGTTCTGATAGAAAGGTGTCATCACAGTTTGTTGCGTAAGCGGCAGCATAAGGGGACCAACATTTTTATATATATATATATATAAATATATAAATATGACAGAATAAATGACACCCTGTGGAGTCATTTCTTATGTCATTTACAATACAGAGTCACACAGTAAAAATAAAATTCAATACATTACGCACCCAAGAGCAAAACTCCACACACTGTGAAACAACACAGGAGAATTCGCTTCAGGTCCATTAGTCCCGGCTGTATAACCGGGCACTCGACTGCAAGAGTTCACATAGGGGGGTAAAGAGCCTATATTTCTTGATCGTACTAAAAAAAAATCACATATTCTGCATTGTTCAACATTGTTAAACAAACTTTTGTAACGGTTTGGTTTATTCATGTTTATCACACTTCCTTTGGGTTGGGTGAGACATCACCAGCATTTTAAAATAAAATTAAAGTTTGTCACCTACACAAGTTCATGTACAGTTTAACTATCAGAAAAATGTTCGTGGGACTGCTCAGCTACAGTAGAATAGATTTATATTAAAATAATACAATTTTAAATAATTAAATTGAAATAAATTAAATTACAGTAGTTCTGACT
>JAYDZG010000036.1:17991457-18001500 GCA_034509265.1 Microcambeva bendego
AGAGAGAAAATATCAGAGAGGGAAAAGATGAGGGGGAGGGAAGGAGAGGAAGTGAGGAACAAGAGGACTGGAGTGAGGACAGACTGTGAATGATCGGGGGGGAAAGGTATGTGACTGACAGAAGGGGGAGGGAAAATGGGAGGGTTTTGAGAAGGAGGGACGGGGCGAGGGAAGCATGCTTCCAGTGTTGGCTTGCGAATACAGGAGCGAAGGGTAAGAGAGAGGGAGTCACACACTCATACACTCACTCAGTCACATACACACACTCACAGATACACACTGTCAACTGCAGGCACTGAGTCACAGATGCTTTGCTGAGGGGACTTGCCTTAGCCCAATACTAGAGGATGGACTGGGAGTGACTGACATCGCAAGGACGGCGAAGAACTATAAAAGAACCAAAGTGACTGACCTGTGAGAGATCTTTCCTTGGACCTGGAATACAGGACAAATATTTGGACATGATGGCTGAGATATAACCCCAGGTTTAGTAAGGGACCAATACCTGCGTACGTTCCCGCCACGCTCATGCTTCACTCATTCATCTTTTTACCGTCTGTGTCTCAGCCTGGTTGAAGGACACCAGTTATCTCGTGCTGCCTGAACACTACAGTGTACTCCTACCTCTCTCGCCCTCTCTCTCTTCTTTATTCTACATCGTCTCTGAATGTCACCTCTGCACGAGGGAGCCTGTGGAATTTACAAACCGGCTTCCAAAGGCCAGAGATGGATGTGATTCTGAGGGGACCGAAAGAGAACAGAAGACGCCTTCCGGCCGTTTCCCTTCATTCTCGCTTGTCTTCCCGGCAGCCTTCACTCTGGACGTGAGCTTCTGAGTGATCAGACCAGGTTTTTGATCTATTTTTGTTGTTGTTTGTTTGTTTGAAAAAAATCTTCCACTTGTATTGGAGTTGTTGTCTGGAGTCCAGTAGGTTCGTCCAATATCTCAAATGATGTTTTCGTAATTATTTAGCCGTATTGATATTTCTAGCATGTCGGGTTTATGTAATCTAGAGTTAACGTCAAGTTGGAGTATCTGCTATTGGTTTTGAAAAGTTTATTGAGCAGAGAAAGACTTGAGACGAGACGGCAAGTGGACGGATCTATCCAGAAGGATGTTTGACAGGCTGTCCCGACAGTAACATGACTCTGCTAGTCATTAGCTGTCACTCCCGGTCCAGCAATTACAAATCAAACCGCCGTCTGAAACCCAAAGCCAGCGACTCCGGCTCAACTTCAACTCCGGATAATAACAAACAACGGCCGCTCAGAGACCCTCCGACCTCAGGCTTTCATCCAAAAGACCCTGGCGTTCCATTCATTTCTTTCTGACTGTGCTTCGTTACCCATCTCTGTCCCTCATCCTGGGTGTTTGGGTGGCTAGGCGGCTCACAGACGCCCTCCGTGTCTCTTGCGTGAGCCGGGCACGGCAAGATGGCCGCCCTCGCCAGCTCGCTCATCCGGCAGCGAAGGGAGGTGAAGGACCAGCCGACCAACCGGCAGATCTCCAACAAACGCAAACCCTGCCCCAAGAGCAACAAGTCTCTGTGTCAGAAACAGATACTCATCCTCATATCGAAAGTACGACTCTGTGGCAGTCGAGGAAGAAAGCTGGAGAAAAGACCGGGTGAGTGATAATATTATTTTGTTTTTATTTCTGCTCAACCTACACTTGATATTAAAGTTTTTTTTGTTCTCATGATCAGTTGAGCCGGACATTTAGATTTGATGTACTTAAGATCTAGATGACTTATTCTGCCGTGAATGTACTGGGGTATAGTGAGAAAGTGTTGAATGTGGTTTAAGGGTGTGTGTTTACGAGTTTTGTGGGAATTTGTGGTATTTGAAGTGTGTGGGAATTTGTGACTGTTTAGCAAAGGATATTTTGAAGGTTAGGCATCATTGAAGTTAAATCAGGGCTTTGAGAAGCATGGCATTTCTTAATGGACCTTTATGGACCTTGCAGTTGTGCTGGAACAAAAAATGGGCGTGAACACTGGGAGAGCATGAAAACTCCACACAGAAAGGATTCAGAACATCCCTCCAAAGGTTCAAACCCAGGACCTTCTTGCTGTCGGGTGACAGTGCCACCCACATAATCATAGTTCTGCCCCCTTTTCACTACTTACTGTCCTCAAAATATCTGCTCTGAATTGTTCCTGCGTATAAGTACAGTGGCTAAATAGATAAACATGACCAGTGGTAACTTGAGGTTAAGGCACTTTACTAGTGACCAGAAGGTTGCTGGTTCAGAATCCAGCAAGTTTTGTCTTTGCTGGGTGGCTGATTTGCTCTCATTATATTTGGTCACAATTAAATCACCATGATTAAAATTGTTCCAATGCATTCCTGTCCGTGCTCTGTATTCCTTTGTGGGATCAGACCCTCTGAGACCCTGATCAAGATGATGCATCTAGTATGTGTGGTAAGAAAATGAATACCATGGACACCTGGATTCATTTGGCTTGGAGTCTCTGACTTTTTATTGTTTCCAACTATAATAAGTGTCTGGTGGAGTGGCTGTCGCATGATGACATACATTCTAGGGACCTGGGTTCAGTACTTGCCATAAGTTAGGGTTGGACCAGGCAAAAAAAAATATCTGTACTAATGCACTAATTAAACATGATTATGTGCCTATAATTCAGTTTCATTTTTTTATCTGTCAGCAGGTTATAAATAAGCAAACAAGGGTAGAGTAGGTACTGTTCTACTTTAAGGACTGGTTGTACTTGTGTACACCCACCTTAAGCTTATTTTTCCTATACTAGACCAACCACAATCCCAATCAAAATGAAACATTTACTGAAATGAATGGATATGAAAAATATGCAGGTCATTATGCATGTTTACATTATATGTTATAAGAGGCAGCTGACAGAGGTAATGCAAAGCAGCATGAATTTTGGAGACACAGGTTTAATCTCATCTTTAGGTACCGCCTTTAAAATTTTTGGCTTGTTTCTTCTGTATCTGTGCACAATTCTTTTCCCCTTTTCTATAAACATGAAGTACATATATGCGCCCTGTGATCGATGGGCAGTCTGCCTGGGGTGTTTTCTAACGTTTGCCAAGTGAATAGTACCCACCGTGGCGCCAAATAGAATAAGTGGTGGTAAAACAATAAATAAATAAATAAACAAAACATAAAATAATAACGATTTGCATGTTTTTATTATGCTGTATGATACATATTATATTTTATTAAATTATATCTGATATTGTAGAATATATTTTATAGTATTGTATTTCTTATAATAAAAAATAATTTATTTAAATTAAAATAATATAAAGAAACAGATTTAAGTATTCTACACAATAATGCTGAAAAATGAGAAATAAATTAAATAATTATTTGCTTTGGCTTGGCCAGTAAAACCAGTGTCACTAAGCTTATTGAGGAAATGTCATCATTTGTTCATTATGTGTGTGTGTGTGTGTGTGTGTGTGTGTGTGTGTGTGTGTGTGTGTGTGTCTGTGTGTGTGTTGGGTCAGAGGCCTGGGTGGCGTCTGTTTGTGCAGTAAACTACAACGACACTTTAATCTGTCACAATAAATCAATCAGATTGCTGATGAGTTGGTGGTCAGTGCAGGGAAGAACAGAGAGGGAAGGTCTTACCAAGCTTTATGGCATGATGGGAGAAGCGGTGTGGAACAGGACTGTCTTACTCAGAGTAGCTTGTCTCTCTCTCCCTCCAGAGACACCATGATGCATTGTTTACTGACAGGAGGCTTGAGTGACCTTACTGTAGAGCTGCATTCCATTTACTTAAAGCTTTAGCGGGAATATTTAGCACTCTGGTTGCTTAAGGATATTCTGTGTGTGTTTGTGTGAGGGTGTGGGTGCCATGCGTGTACATCTATTTTACAGAAAGCATATTAACCTTGAACATCTTAAACTAACCCACTGTCAGAATTCTTCCTGAAGGTTGTCTGTCGGGAAATATACATTTAAACATTTACTGTTGTAAAACTTCCATTGTTTTAATCATCTAAGAGCTGTAAATTTTATTACGTTTTAGTATTACAATTTTCAGTTCAGTTAATTTTCTTTAACCACTTATCCTAATCAGGATATGGGATATTGGGTAGGTGTGCTGGAGCCTATACCAGCTCTTCAACGGACACAAGGCACACGGTGACACCCTGGATGGGGCGCCAGTATATCGCAGACTATTATTACAATATTAATATGCACACCTTAACACTCATGCTATTCACACATATGTATATATATATATATAAATAGAATTAATAGGGTTTTTATATAAAGGTGTACTTTTCAAACTGCTGTATACTAGTAGTTTTTAAAAATTCTGTTTACTGTACTTACATTGTGCTGGAACAACTAATTTTGCCCATGGAGATCAATTAAGGAATCCTATCTTTAAATGTTAATCCACTCTTAGTTTAGAAATAAATGTGAAATTTTTCATTTGCAGAACAATAGAATATAATTAATATTTCTCAGATACGTTACGTTGGCCCACCACTGTAGATATTTGGTTTGGAATCAGACATGATTGGCTGAGTGGGGAAAAACCAAAGCACTGTGATGGATTGGTACCTTGTCCATGCTATTCCTGCATTATGTCTAGCCGTTAGCTGTAAAAGCAGACCCGCTGGGATAAAAGAGTTAATGACAATAAGAGTTAATATACATTCATACAGTCATGAAAAGACACCACTAAAAAATTATCAGTTTATTTTAGTTAACAAAAGTAAGTGATTGATAAAAATCGCAGCCTTCTTTGTTCAAATTCCTATTCTAGTTTATGGGAAAAAAAAACCACACTGCTCATTTTTGTCAAACACACTTAGAACTTGTAAACAACTTAGAACTTAAAAAAAATCGTTTTGAAGTAGTCTCTTGTTTTTTTTTTCCATGACTGTACGTGCATGTGTGTGTGTGTTGGTGTGTAGGATGCTGTACCTAGAAACGTGCTCATTATTAAACCTATACAATTTAATTAAAATAATTACATTATATCCAATTAAAAGATCAAACAATGAAAGCATTTACCCTCTTGTTGTCAAATCTCAAGTTTAATTCCAATCATGATAACAGCTTTCTTTGCTGTCTTACAAAAGATCCGGGAATTCTCTCACTTAAAAGTGACAGACCAATCACGATTTAATAAACTATTGTACGATTAAAATGCTGGCTGAATGCTTAGGAATGTGCTTAGGTTTTTATATGATAAAAGCAATTCAAATCCTGTTGGCTTCACACGAATCATGGTAGAAATGTATTATTTATTTATATAACCTGGACTCGAACTCTCGACTTTTTGATTTATAGCTCAAAATGCTAAACACTATCTATGCACATGCATTGCCTATTAAGGTAAAGCATGTGCCAGCCCACATGATGATAATTTCATGCATTCATTTACTCTCTGTTTTACCAGTGCTTTGTCCTATTCAGGGTCACAGTTGGTCAGATTTTCTGGGCACAATGCAGGAAACACACTAGATACTACAGATTGCAAGTGTAACACAGCTCCAATTTGTCAAACTGTTTGTCTTTGAACTGTTGGAGAAGCCTCTCACATACACAGGAAGAACATGCAAATTCCACACAGAAAGGACCTGGGCCCATCAATATGTCAAACCTGACAGGTTTTCATCAGCTGCTTTATCCTAGTTTGAGGGGTGATAAGTCCGGTTCCACTGGAACACACCTGTCTGTGTACATGCCCAGAAGGGTGATAGCACTGCTGAAATTTAAAGCCCATATCTCAGTGGTGATGGGTTAGCATAACAGACCACTCCAACACCCGAGCATTTGAATGCAAAATCAAAGATACAAATAATGCTGTTATTTTTAAAAATAGACTCTCCATCTTCTTTAAATCATTTAACAGGCTGACACATTGGCACATCCGGTAGAGTGATTTGGACAGGGGTACAATTTCTGTCTCTGGTAAAAATGTGTGAGGAGTGTGTCTGTTCTCAACGTCTGCACGGGGTTTCCTCAGCTGTTCTGCTTACCTCATACATTTTTAATTCAAATAGGTGGATTGACTGCTCTAAATCAAAATCCAAAAGTCTGAGGGAGTAAATGTGTCAGTGCACGATGCCCTGTAATAGATTGGCGTGATGGATTGGGAACTAAATTTCCAAGCTTCGGTTTAAAGAATCTACTGCTGCTTTAATATCATTATGGTTTTATGATTTGCACTTAAATGTAATAAAAATTCAAAGTAGGAATTTTGTTGGTGTTAAATTGAAAAGTGGAGGGTTTGCATCAGACACTTTTAACATGGCTGTGTTCATGTCATAAAACTATTGTAGTATATGCAGCAAAGAATCTTAACATTGTGGGAGTTGGGTAATCTATACTTCACTTCTACAGTTTAGACATACAACGACCACGCAAAGCATTGTTAGCGGGTGGAAGAAATCAGGCAACCATCACAGTTTTTCAGATAGGGTGGAAAGACAATTTTAAAATGTTATGTAAAGGTCAAAATGTTATGCCTGATCAGTGGATGCTACACAGAAAAGCAGCCCACTACTAAACCCTAAATATTGCCACATCACCCCACTACTGCATTCTTTCCACTGCCTGTAGCTGCAATTCAGTTTAAAACACCAATGCTTGCCAACAAAGCCAAATGGAGCAGCACCATGGTACCAATATCTAATCAAAGACAGCTCTATACCACGCAACCTTAGAGCCACAAGTCAATTAATAAAACTCATACAAAAAAAAAAAACTTTCTTACTAATTCTGTCAGGGTTTCAGCAGAGATGTACAAGTGTCTACTTCAGCTAGAGTAAGGTAATGTCTACTATGAAAGCACTTCTGTAAGTCACCTTGGATAAGTGTAAATGTGAAGTAAATCATTAAATAAGAAGCAGTTGTGTAATAATCGTCATTCCTGTCTGAACACTGTACAAAAAAATCACATTGTTGTAGATCGAGTGAAAAATAGTCCTGCATCACTGAAGGACTTTAATCAAGAAAGATGTATAAATTGTTTAATTATCACCCAAGTGACCCGAAAGCAAATCATTCGCCGTTTCATCTGGTGGTTGTGAGTTCAAGCCCTAATGCCTATCTAGGTGGAAATGGCTGAGAGCTGATTTCTTCCACCTAGACAGCAAGGACACTCGTGTCTCGCCATCAATCATGCAGTGCTAACCAATCTTAGTTATCTCTGAGTTCATTTATATGGACGAGGGCAGTTAGTGCCTCCAAGCCTAGCTGAAAGTGGTTGTATATATATGAATGTCTAACCAGATTGAATTGTACAAATGGCTTAATTCTGATAAGGCTCATGACCCATATTCACAATACAAAGCAGGAACACACCTTTAGTGCTTCGCTTTATGTACTCATTTTAGAGGCAGTTCTGAGAGCCAAATCACTTTGAATTTGGAGGTTTTGGTAAGTGGAAGCATACTGATGTGGCTAAAGAAATCGAATACAGACGAAAAACCATGCAAACTTCCTTCTTTCTTCCCTATTTCTTTACCTACCAACCAATCATCCATCCATTCTACATTTTGTTGCCTTGTGCTGAGTAATGACAACAGGGTTAAATCCATTGGCTGCCTTGGTTTCCACACACCTAATAATCATGCTGGAAATTGAAAGTATTTTTCTGTTTACAATGGATTTGGTGCTGATGATTAGCACTATACTTTTGCCCATGTAGAGTGTGTGTAACTAATTAAGCACATTTTATGGGATTTATTTCAGGCTCTTGTGTGCGAAATCTCCTTTTACACTTTATCATTAATGCACATTGTTGAGTGCTGCATCAGCTCAAAAGGCCCAGCTATATTTGTATCACGTGTCAGAGTACATTAATGACAAGTGTGTGCCAAGTTCATCATGGTAATTACCAGCAAAGCCATCCTCCCATAGCATAGCATCTGCCGCAGTAGAGCACCGCAAGCTGAGAGGTAATTACGAGCTGAAATACAGCACCATTCTACCATGTGAGCCTGAATACGGTCCTGCCTCGCTTTCGGTCAGTGTGAAAATTAGCAGATACTGCTCTGAAGTGTTGCAGTTATGGTTTTATTATCAAAACGGATAGATGGGGTGGCCTGGGCTTTGACGGGAGAGGTTAATGAGGGTACAAGAGGAAAATGAAAAGAAGAATTCTTTGGGAGAATGCTAAGCTCTCTCTCTCTCTCTCTCTCCCTATCAGCCCAAGAAAAATTACATTGTACTTTAAAACTCTGAACTCTGTACTTCTCAATTCTCTTGCGCCTTTCCCCCCTCTCTTACAGAGCTGTCAGAACTTTAGAAGTAACTCCAATTTGTCTGTTATACTTCCATAATCCAATTTGTGAGTGTGTATGTGTGCACACTGCCTATATAAGGGGGTTTCTTTTTTGCTGGATCAGCACTTTTTAACAACTTAAATTAAAGTCAGTCACATGACTTTCAATCTTGCCTCTTTTCACTGTCTGCGAGAAGTTTTCAGTGTTTGTGGTTCATGCATCCTTGTGGCTTGGTACCCATAGGACACTTCAGCATCTCTGATTAACCTGGCTGCATGTTTTGGACTGTTTTTGGCATTAACAGTGTGGCACAGCTATATTTTTTAGTTTAATAACATCCCCTTAAAAGACTTTCTACACTATTCTGAAGTGTGTGAGTTTATGCCTATCCTGTTACTTGTAAGGTACCACATTTAATTACAATCAATGTTCCGAATCGTCCCAGTGGTGTTTGACAAGGTTAAGGTAAGAGCTCTTTATAGTTTCACTACACCATACTTGTCAAACCAAATCATGCCTTCACTTACCTTACAATAGTACTCGAGGAAAGGGAATTGTCCTGATACAATTCTGAAAGATCTCAAATCTTTCATGATGATCTTTGAATAAATTGGAAGTGTCATTGTCTCACTGGAAAGTCACCATAACAATTGGTAATTTTGTGAATCCAGTATGCCATTCATACAGTCAAAAACCTTTCTTGCACCAGACAAATCAGTATGACCATACAGTTCGGGTTTCAATTTATTAGTCCATAGCACAGTTTCTGCAGAACTCAATATCAATATTCCTTCAGGTGTGTTCTAGTTGACCCTTTCTGTGCCTTCTTAAGGTTTCCACTGACCAAATTGTTTCAGGCTTTATCAGGTCATCATGTAAGCTGTTAGTGTACACATAAATGTATTCTTTTTTGTTTTAAATAGGCTTGTAGATGAAATGTAGGGCTTTCGCCGAGCAGGTCTGCTGTTGAACCATATGCTCCAGACTTCTAGACAACAATCCCAATGGTGTCTCTAAGAATGTTTGAAAGAGTTTTTGTGTACCAACCATGTGAAGGATTAAACTGATCTCTCTCAGCTTTTGTGACGGCTCCTTGCATATCCCAATGGTCATACAGACTAGCAGTAGATTTTAAGATCAGCAATGTATAACTGTCAGGTAGAACAGCAAAAAACTGAAATACCTCCATTTAATTCTTTTCTTTCTGCCTTTCATTTAATTCTGCCAAAAATTGTTGGAACTATGAGGAACTTTTTGAAAAACGTTTTTTGAAAGTTTCAGATGTTAAATCTGCAGGAATATTCCTATTCTGTATAATTCTAATGCTTTTTATGTGTTGTTTTTTATTACTATTATTATTTAAAATTATTTGTGTGACACCATACACTTTAAAAAGATACTATGCTCCAGTGTACATAATTCTATAAACACAGAACACCAATGCTTTCTCTCTCTATCTCCATCCGTCTCGGTGGACAGTGAGCGTTAGGTGACTGTGACTGTTCAGTGATTTTATTGATTGAGTTTTTGATCCTTTAGAGCACAACTATTTATCTTCAGCAGCAGGAGTCTGAGTCTGGGTCTGAACAGAGTGTGTTGGGTCATGTCGGTGTGTGTATGACCTCTTCTCTTGTGTCCCGGGTGCTTTGTTTGGCCTGATTTGAGCTCTGATAGAGTGCAGAAACACCAGCCGCACACACATTTGGGTTCATAGTTTCAGCAATAAAATAAAAGTCAAATTAAAGATATGAAACACTGCATTCTTCTTTTATTTTATTTTTTCCGTACTGTCAAAAAAT
>JAYDZG010000036.1:18041679-18060900 GCA_034509265.1 Microcambeva bendego
GTCCAAAGACATGCTACCAGGTTGATTGGAGACACTGAATTGTCCTGTAGGTACCTGCGATGGACTGGCACCCCATCAAGGGTGTTACCATGTGCCTTGTGCCCGTTGACCCCTCCCCAACCCTAATTAGGATAAGGGATTAAAGAAAATGAACTGAACTGAACAATTACGTATAAAGGGCCTCGCTTAAGCGCCCAAAAGTGGCAACCTGGTGTGGTGGTGAACAGCAACTTTTTAACCTCAATACATTTACCACAATAATAAACCATTTGTATTGTTAATCAGTAATGCGACGTCAGTACATTTCTAATAAATGAATGTTATTGTTGTTTAGAATTTACTTTGGAAAAAGCTCCACATTGCAAAAAGACACTGGGTTCGATCCCCAGGTGGGGCATTCCGGGTCCTTTCTATGTGGAGTTTGCATGTTCTCTCTTCTCTGGGTGCTCCTGTTTCCTCCCACAATCCAAAACCATGCACGAGGTGATGTGTAGAAACAAAATTGACTGATGAATAATAGCTTTTTTGTCATGAATGTAACCAAAGTGTAAAACATTAAATCCCAATAAACACACACACAGAGTGAAAAGTCTATTTCTAAGCTTTTGTTCTTTAAAGAAAGTCTAATTCCATAGACATTTCCGTTGCTATTAAGCATCTTTTCCTTTGAAATCACTGTTTGTTTGTTCCACTGGCTACATGAAAAGTGATCTGTACTTCACTAGACCCAACATGATGCATGTTTTATTTTTAATGTAGTTTGTTCTAGTGGGGTTTGTGTCTATTGCTTTAATTTACTTGGTCTTTCCAACTCTCTCGCTTTCTCATTTTATAAAGCCCTAGAGTTAATGGTTAACGGCTGGGCTGCAATTATTTTTGTGTTCTGAGCCTCAAGCAATAGATAGCACCAACAGCAAGGCAAGACATGCTTGAAACAAAGTCTTTACATTGTCCCTCAGCAACTTTTTTTTCTCTATGCTGTTTTATTAATGTTGCTCTGTGGTTTATTTGTTCTGACTTGAGAAATAAGGAGGTACCGTTGACGTAAATGTTTGCATTGAGCTTTTATTTATCTAACAATCTGTTTTCCAGCCTAGAATCTATGCTATCTATTTTTTATAATATACTGTCAGGTTTTTTTTTAAATACACACCTACAACCACATATGTCAACAACCCAGCCGAGAGCAAAAAGCACATTTTAGAAAAGTTCAGTAGGCTAATGCAATCACTTAATAGCTATAAGACAATGGCCTGTTTTTTCTTTCTACAGAGCCTCAGCTAAAAGGCATCGTCACACGCCTGTATTGCCGGCATGGATTCTACCTCCAGATGTTACCCGATGGCACCATGGACGGCACAAAGGACGAAAACAGCTCCTTCTGTAAGTCTTTATAAATACACATTTCACCCTATCACATCAGCAGTCAGATTTGGATTAATTTCCTTTTGTGTACCATGAGGAATTTTAAAAATAGAAGGAAGTACGGCACCCTGACTCTTCCTGTCTTCTCATTGGGTTACAGATGTGCTTCACAAACTTTCTTTGTGATTAAGCATTGATATATCCAATCTCAATATGCTCTGTTCTCAAGTAACAGTTCATGTTATTTTCGTTAATGTTTTTTGTATAGGATCATTATCAGTCCATCTATTATTTAGTGCTAAAAGAAGCTAAAGATTTACCTTTTCTTGTTGGGTCTCTTTTCAGAACAATCACCTGCTACGACTAAAATATTATATTAAAAACAATGTTACACATTAATGATCTTAATGGAAGGGAACATTTGAAAGCCTTGCCGCTGTATCAGAAGGGTTTATGGAATAATAAGAAGCTATACTTATATTAGGACCCATCCCTACCCCAGGTCAACAAGGGTAAAAGTAAGTATAAAATAGAAGAGCAGTTTTAGAAGAGCAAAAATGTCCTGTTCCTTCTTGCCTACACCACAGTATTATGCGGAATGTGTTTTAATTCAAAGCACACACAGCCAAATGACCACAACATTATAAAATATGGCACTGGCAGCATCATGCTTTTTAATGCAGCCAAGTTCTAACAATAACAGCACCCCAGTTCTTTTCAGAGTGAATGACTTGTCAATACGAACTACCCATTTAGAGTCCTACTTAAACATTCTAGACTTTAAATAGGCAGCTTCAAATCCTTTATTCTGCTTGTTTTTGAGCCATTAGGTGGTGGAATTGCTTTAGAGCTCTGCATTCATTGGCCTGTTGTGTAACTCAATCGCACTTGAGCTTCAGACCAAGGCATCGCATCATTTTTCTTTACAATTTGTTAATAAAGCACAGAATCCATGGGTCCATCAATTATGGGAGCCAGGCCCTAAAGCTGCAAAGCATCCCTCGACCATTGTACATATTTCATCATGTTTGACTGTTTGTGTGATGTTCTTATGTGGGATGCTGTGTTAGCCTTATGATAAATGTAACAGGACCATGATTTCTAAAAGTAACGCCACTTTAATTTAAAAGATTCAAATTCCAAAAGGCTTAGTCAGTTAGTTTGATAAATGTGAAAATCTGCTCCCATTTGTATTTAAAATTCATTTGCAATTTTAGCAGACTATGTATCTCAAGTCATTTAAGGTGAATGAGTCAATGTGTATGCTCTGAGGTGAAAAAAAAAGCTTGAATGACGTGAGACACGTCTCCAGAGATGTGCCCTCCCTTCAGCGTTATCAGACTGTTCATTATGTGCTGCACTGCGGAGTATGCTAATAAGCTACCAAAAATGCTGAATCAGCAGTGAGTAAGGCTAAATAATTAACACACGTACATCTGATGCATTTGAAAACTGCTTTTCAAATTTCCTTTGATTTAATGGTTGCCTTTGTCAATTGTGTAATTGTAATGGTGTGCTTGTGATAGACAGTTCCTTGGTCTCATGCCCAGTTTAAAGTGTTTCTTTAAAAGCATTGGTGTTGCCCCATCACTCTCAGAAAATGTATTCATGTTTTTGGCTGTTGTTGCTAGATCTCGTTTACGCACGTTTTTCTTATAGTACATCATACAGACTGTTAAACTGCTTTGTACCAAGAATACAGCTGGTTTGACCTAAAATTTGTAGCTCTTTAAGCTTCTGTCGATTTCACAGCATATCACAGTATTTTTATATTTTTCTTTTGTATGAGTGGGATTTGATACAAGTCTGTGCCAAGAGCACATAGAAGCCGTGTTAATTTCAGCATGTATAGAATGATGGTTTTAGAACTAAAAGATCAACGTCACAAAACGAGTTATGTAGTGAAAACTGTAACATAGTGAAAACGGAACCTTTTCACCTTGTTTTAATCATTACTTTGAAAGGAATCCAGGAATAACTTAGTAAAATGCAGCACACAAACCTACAGTGCTCAGATTTGTACTGAAATCTGGCAGCAGCCTAGTTCCAGCCATATTCATAGTGCATAGTGCCATGAACTTGAAAATATTAATTGGTGTGTAGATAATGAGATAGTTTTGGGGTTTTTTTCCCAATCAGAAGGCCTGCATGAACAATTAGGACAGAGCCGTCAAGGCCGGCCTCAAAGCAACATGCAAGGTCGGCAGGTCAGAACCAGCAGCAGACTGAGAAGCTAACATCATCTAACAAAATTAACAATGACCCACAAGTGGCAAGCAGCAATAAGGAACAGTCATGGAACATTTTTTGATTGGAGTAAAAATCTACTAATAATCAATTAACAGGACAATCTATTGACACATGTACACCTCCCATTATTCAGAGAGGGACGGGAAGTGCTGCGTGGGGTGAATACCAGAAAGGCTGATGTCCAGGTGGGATCAGTGGACACAGACTGGGGAAATGTGCAGCGTAGCTGGCAAAAATATTCAATAATATCCTCAGCCTGTCCCTGAGGAACACTGCTATTCCAAAACCTTTATTGACTTCTGACCAGTTTGCGGTAACCCGTGAGCTGCGTTTTATGTCAGGGGATGAATTTTCCAGAAAGATTCACTTGGTTGTTGAATTGTTTTCATTCCGCGATATTGGAAGATTTTTAGAATGCCGGCTTACGGTCATTTCAATGACTCTACATGATATTTTTTTAAATTTAGTAATACTTTAGAAGTAATTTGTACAAGGAAATTCCCACTGATTATACCAAAGGTGTCTGTATTTGATAACATTCAGTTAAATAAAACTGGAAAAAATGTTTTACAAGCTTCTGTTCAATAAAAGAGTAGAAAACTTTTTATCCGTCTACAGTATTAATGGCTTTCATATGGCTGATAAGCGAATGGTGCATGGCTCAACCCTACAAAACAAAATGGATAAACTGTTTTAATTATGTTATTTATCATTGCTGTGGTCATTTTTGTGAACTTCCGTATAGCCTGGTTCTGCTGATATCATGATTATTGCCACAGATACATGACAATCTTAAGAAAAGATAAATTACAAATAAAAAACTATCGACAAAACAAGCTAGCACTGATTGCATATACAGTACTGTACTATTGTGCAACTCTTTTATTTACATTTGTTTATGAATAAAAATATTGCATCTATTTGTAAGGGACAGATACATGTCATAGCAATCTCAAGATCTTATTAATGTCTGTAAAAAGTGAATTAAGTTCTTGTATTATGTGACAAATAATTTGATAATAAACTTATCAAAATACACAATTAACCTAATTTGTATTTATTTATTGTGTATTTATTAATTATGTTCAAATACATGTATACAGTACTTCTGTAAGTTTCAGTCCACTATTGGAGACAGAGAAAGAAATAAAAGACAGCCTTAATCTAAAGATGTCTGGGAAGTACTGAAAGAAGCCTGATATACTACACCAGAAGATTAAATGTGTGATAGAGTGTAATTGAACTTTAAATAGTTTTTGCGAGGTCAGGAAAGAAAGCCTGGTTTAATTAGATGCAGCTGGAACATACACTGATCAGGCATAACATTATTTTGTTAATATTGTGTTGGCCCTACAGTCAACAAACTGTGATGCACTGTGTATTCTGACACTTTTCAGAATCAGTATTAACTTTTCCTGCAAATTGGAGCTACAGTAGTTAGTCTGTTGGATCAGACCACGCAGGCCTTCGCTTCCCACATACATCAATGAGTCTGTCACCAGCTTACCACTATTTTTCTTGGACCACTTTTAATTGATACTATCCACTGCAAACTGGAAACACCCCAAAGAGATGTTCTGATTCAGTAGTCTGGCCTTCTGTTCCTATCCTTACATAGCACTGACTACCGGTTCAATCTAAATAAAATTAACACGAAGCTATGCCAAGAACAAGGCTAAATCCTATTTTTAACAACATTTTCATGCACTTTGATTTGACTAGTTTGTTCTCAAGTTGACTGTTTGAGAACATTGGTGTTGGAAAAGAGCACTGTCTTATTTTGTCTTTGCTCCAACAAAGCTGAAAGCCTAGAGCTGGCTGGATGCAGCTTGGTTGGCTTCTTTCCAAAGTGATTACATACACCGTGG
Source organism: Microcambeva bendego (assembly GCA_034509265.1). Lineage (NCBI taxonomy): Eukaryota > Metazoa > Chordata > Actinopteri > Siluriformes > Trichomycteridae > Microcambeva > Microcambeva bendego. Next base: position 18,047,163 of record JAYDZG010000036.1, read on the forward strand.
TTTTCTCATCTTAGCCAGTTAAGATTTGTTTTAATATAGTTTCTCTGTATTATTGATCCCTGCTGTCCCTGGTGTGACCTTCTGATCATGTACCTCTTTATAAAGCAGGGCAGCAGCTAATTGACCCATCCATGCTAACCCCACCAAATGCTATTAGAGATAGATGTAAAATAAGAAGAACGCTTGTTTTGGAAACTGTGGTCAGAGCGCAGGGTGAGCTATTGGAAGACACCACTGGAGCAACAGGGTTAAGGGTCCTGCTCAAGGGTCCAACAGAGCCTGGATTTGAACTGACAATCTCCCGATTGATAGCCCAAAGCTCTACCCACTAATCTACAGCTGTCCACTGTCACTACTACTGTCATCATGGACCTTTCAGCAAGACAGTCTAATTCACACACTCTAATGGGGTGGTGTCGCAGACATAGTGTGTGTCACTTGACTGCTCTTTCCGCAGTTCAGTTCAGTTTTGTCATCTGTTGAAAATATATGGTGCTTGAAGAGGAGAATCAGGCACAAGTAAACACAGACTGTTAAGGTGTCTTGTATCATGCACAAATTGGCAAAATACACAAACAATTGTATTTAGTGATAAACAGAGCCAGTCTGCGGCAAAGGTGGTTTTTGTTTGTTTGTTTGCTGTTTAATCTTTGCACCATGGACACCGTGGTTCTTCTGCCTTATTGACATATTGGCTTGGGCTGTTATGTTATTAGCCAGCCCACAAGCAAGAGGTCTACCTAGAGCATGAGGAGAGAGGTTTGATGTGCCAGGGTAAAGCCCCATGGTGCAATCATCACAAAACTATTATATATTACTAGCCAATAAAGTTGTTGTGGGATAGTGGGCCACTATGATGATGCCTCTAGCACATGATTGCAGTTTGCTTTGTTTCATGTCAGCCATCCACAGTGAATCACCACTAAGTGTGGCTTGAGGTTTACTCTATGAGGTTTGCCTCATTGTTTTTTGTTTTTTTTGGAATTTAAAAATGTGCTTCAGTTCAGATTGATATTACAAGACAAGTACGTGAAGAAATCCCACTTATTCTGAACATTTAACTACAACCTTATTCTGATGAATTGTGCTAATGGTGTCAGTCAGGTTTGTGATGTCAGGACAATCACTGCTGATGCCAAAACTCAAGCTTCTAAGTGTTCATCAGTAAAGGTGAACCGATATTTACACTTTAATTGATAATTAATCATTATGAGTGAAAAAAAGGCTCATTTATAATTGTTATATTTTTCATCAACCAACAACTTTCAAAACTGTCCAAGTCTTGCTCAAGATGAAACTTTGTGCTTTGTTGTGCGCAAATTAATGTTAGATTCCAAAGGAAAAATCCACAAAAGACCCACGAGTCTGCAAATCCTGGACTGCAAATAAGGGGGAGGGGGGTCACTGTATTTTCAAAAACAATTACATGAATACATTCTCAAAGTATCAAATCAACTAACAAATTACAACTTCTTGTTTTACTTAATTTGCTTCTATATGCTCTATGAAAGAATATTTGATATACCTACAAGTTAAATGCACTCAATGGACAAATGTACATAATCTAGCAAAAGCAATAAAAGCGACTTCACTGTCACTGTGCATCAAAACATCAAGTTACTCTCAAAAGAATCATCTCAGTATTTTGTCTTGGACAAAATCTTGATTAAAATAGAAGAATGTGACTTGTCTCTAGAACATCATTTACACCCCTAGAGGATCTAGGAAATGTAGTGTACCATTGGAATTAATTTAAGGATTCCCAGTAGTGACAAAGACTTTTTGACAGTGCATTCACATTGTGAGGACCTAAAGTGTGTGTGTTACATTTTATCTAACAATCTGTCTAGCTTTAATTAAAATAAACATATGCAGTTTCTGACCTAACTTTCCACATTAAACCGTTTTGTCAGGTTTAGCCACAGCCTTTCTAGACTTTTAGTAGACTACTCAAATAACTGATGAATTAAAATTTGGGGTTTTTTTTAGCACTCCTTCTATTTACTTGATTTTGGCTCCATGTCCTGATACAAAATGTGGTTGTACCTTAACTTTTTATGTGTAATCCAATAATATAATAGTTTTCTGATAGGCTGACACAGTGGCTGAGTGGGTAGCTCTGCAGCTTCACAGCAAGAAGGACTGATTGCCAGGTGGGGGTCCTTACTGTTTGGAGTTTTTATGTTCTCCCAGTCCAAAAAAGTGTAGCCAGGTTATTGGGAGACACTGAATTGCCCTGTAAATGATTTTCCTCTCCAGGGTGTTTCTGTGTTCTTTGTACCAATTAAAAACTGTTGTAGGCTCCAGTACCTCCACCCTCAACCCCACCCCACCCCACCCCACCCATGACCATGACTGGAAAAAAATATTAGTTTGTTTTGTTGGGATTCATGACGGGAAATGGTTACACATTACACAATACTCATCAGCATACAAGTCTATTTCAAACCCAGTCATGGACAATTGTGTGTCTCCAGTTTATGTCACTTTCATGTTTTTTGACTGTGGGAGGAAAACGGAGCACCCAGAGAACACATGTTTTTTCAGACACTGAAAAAACATCTAAACTCCACACAGAAAGGACCCAGACCTCCCCACCTGGGGATCAAAGCCCAGGAGTGAGTTTAGTGATAGACAATGCTGTTCTTTTTCTCATTCAGATTAATCATTCAGAGACCCTTACTATCCTAAAACATTTTCTGTCCTTTCCTGTTCTTTTCTAAAATGAACTTCTTCACATTGATGTTTGACCGTTCAGCTGAATGGTTGATTTTAATTTTAATAAATTATTTAAATATGACCCCAGTCATGGTTGATTATAGCCCATGTGAAAATGTGGGTAGGGCATTGATTTGAAATTCAGAAACGAGGCTTTTTATTCATCTACATTTAAAAATGAGAGACATTTCAGTTATGATATCTTTAAAGTCTAGTTAATGTAAAAATGAAGTCAGACAGGTAAGCTCCCCATCTGTAGAAGGCCACCGCAGGGTGAAGGAGCTGCCCGGTACACCAGAGGAACATCTGGTTTCATTATGATGGGTGTTCAGTCACTGAGTGTGGCCCGTCTGGATGGTGTCTGGCATGTGCCATTCCAGCCTTCATGCTGTCTATTATGTAACATCCATAATGACAAAAGCAATATGACGGATATGTGTGTTTAATTGCATATTGTACACAAGTTGCTTGTGTGATAATATACGACAGATTATTATGCTTGGCTTTTCTCTTGCCTTAAGAGAATAGAGTGCGCAGGGTAAAGGAATCAAATGATAAGGGGGAAAGACAACTCAGGAAGCTTAATATACTAAAATAATTTCTTTGTTCCAGAAATGTCAATATAAATAGCAGACCTAGTTTGAAGTTTCTCATTGAAGCAAAGTTTGTTCTTTAATAAATATAGATATCTATCAAGTTCCTACAGACAGAAAGGCCCAATCAAATATGTAGGGTCTGACCGAGTGTCTAGTGAGGTCTCAAAATCGACAGCAACATATGTCATCCTATGCGCACTCCCAAAAAAAAGGCTGTTTGAATTCTCAGATACCTTAAAATGCTGCTTGGTAAGATACCTTAAATTTGAACGTTAACTAGGGAGCTCTCACTCACTCACTCACTCACTTTCTTAATTGTTGATCCATTCAGGGTCATGCGGTGTGTTGGAGCCTATCCCAGCTTTTCAATGGGCTCAAGGCAAACAGAAAAACACCAGACAGGGCACCACATATCGCTGTGTCATCAAATGTAAACATCCATTCGTCTAGAGGACAATACATGTCTCCAATTAAACTGGCTGACACTGAATTGTCCACACAGAAAACATGCAAACGCCGAACAGAAAGGACCCGGACAGCCCCACCTGGGGATCAAACCCAGGACCTTCTTGCTATGATGCGTGCTACCCATTTAGCCACCATGCCAGCCACAGCCTTTCTCTAAAAAACAATTACATACATAAAATTTAATCAAGTTATTATTGTGTACAAGTGTCAATTCTTTTTGCAATTTTGGGCTTGTTTTCGGTACACTGAGGAAGACATACTAACAGGGTATGTCACCTCATTATATCGGTTTGAGTGGCATGAGGCTAACTGTGTTAGCTTAGTAAGCTAAAACTGATGTAACCGCTATCTAAGTAGTGCAGTCAAGTAACATGACTTAAAAGTAAATGACACTGAAGCATTTCTACTAAAGCAGTAGGACAGCAAGGTGCACTATAATGCCAAAAGTATTCTGCCTACACACATATATGAACTTGAGTGACATCCCATCTTAATCCATTTGGTTTAATATAATGTTGGCCCACCCTTTGCTGCTATAACAGCTTCAACTCCCCAAGGGAGGCTTTCCTCAATGTTTCAAAATGTGTTTATAGGAATGTTTGACTATTCTTGCAGAGGTGAATTTGTCAGGTCAGGCACTGATTTTGCAGTTTTCGCTCTGATTCATTCCAAAGGTCTTCTATCGGGTCCATTACAGTCCAGAACTTACACACCAAACTCGCTCATTCATGTCTTTATGGACCTTGCTTTGAGCACTGGTGTGCAGTCATGCAGGATCAGAAAGGAACTATCCCTAAACTGTTCCCACAAAGTTTGAAGCATGAAATTAAAGCATTAAGTGTTCATTTCACTGGAATTAAGGGGCCAAGTTCAACTCCTTAAAAACATTATACTTTAGTTTACACAATGCAGTCAGGCAAGTACCGGACTCATCCATCAGATTGCTAGACAGAGAAGTGTGATTCATCACTGCAGAGAACTCGACTTCACTGCTCTAGAGTCCAGTGTAGACATGCTTTACACCACTGCAACAGGCATTTTGCATTACGGTTGGTGATATAAGGCTTGGACGCAGCTGCTCGGCCATGGAAACTCATTCCATGAAGCTCTCTATGCTCTGTGCTTGGGCTAATCTAAAGACCACATGAAGTTGGATGAATTAACTGATTCGAATTGGTGAGCGAACTCTTTTGGCAATATATTGTAGCTCACTGGGTTTTCGAACAGACCCTTAATCTAAGTGTATGATTACTTTGTGTGACAAGGATGCCTAAATAAAAGAGAGAGTCATCTCAGCTGAGGATTTCTCCCAGGGATATAGGAAAAGATGTGACATGCCATACAGAGCATGAAAAGAAAGACAACGATTCAGCGAAATAAATCAGACGATGTATGAATTTAAAATGAAGAGAAACAATAAGGCAGGAAAGGAGAGAAATAAATGGCAGACAGACTGATGTTACCTGCTCTGTTCTCTTGACCACATCCCACAATGCCCAGTGCTGCTGGACGCCCTGGAGGGGCCTGACGGTTGTCTCTTGCCATTTTAAATCTAAATGATAATGCGCAAAGACAGATAGTAGGACAGGCCACAGCACGTGGCTCTCCAGAGTGCATTTATACACACAGCATTCAAACAATGCATCAAGCTCATCTGCATCACTACAGTCTCACCAGCCTTTCTTATTCCATCCGTCTGCATTATGTTCGTTAGTTAAACGAACCCTGATTGATAGCTGTGATTACATCGCTGATCTGATCTGAAACTTTAAGTTGTGAGAGATGACTCACCAGCTGCTGTTGCTTCCCTGCTGTGATCTAGGAAGCTGACATCTTTCCTGCCCATTAACAACCAACGTGGGTCTTTATGCAGATTTTAACATTTCCTACTTCCCACAGGTGCCGTGCATGAGTAAGCCTTTTAAAAAGCACATATTAGCACCCAGGTGGCACAGCGGGATATTCCACTAGCACACCAGTACTGAAATTCTAAACGCCCCAGTTTGAATCGTGGCTTTACCACTGGTCGACTGAGCCCCTTCTAGAGGGCACAATTGGCAGTGCCTGCAACAGACAATAAATAATTGCCATTCGCATTTACTTGATGAAGCTGTGTAAGGACCCTGGTTATCATATTTGTGCAGAAAGTGTGGGCAGAAAAAAGGGTCTGCTAGGACTGCGCACATGTAGCAGGAGTGAGCAGCAATATACCCTCCTAGCATGCAATCAGGGATCCTCCGCAGTGGAAGAAAAATTCACTAAAATGAGAAAAGTGCCGAAATTCTCACTGAACATCCTTGGTTTAAATCTCAATATTACCTCCAGTTGGCTGAGCGTCATCTAGTGGGCACAACTACCAGTGCCTGCAGCAGACAATAATAGGCAATATTATCTGCTGGAAAAGACTACGTGGACTATAGTAGCGACATACCCTCCTACAATGCAATCCGTAAACAGTGGAAGACAAATTGACTAAATCAAGAGAAAACTGGACCAAATGAAAAACAAACATCTTTGCTTTAGTATCATCAGTTTACAAATCAATACTTGTGTATTTTCCCAATTTTTAAAGTTTAGTTTCCTTCCTGACATTAATTAACATGCTTCAGCCAACTATCACGCCGTCCAAACACACTCATACTTAGTTCTTAATTAATCTAAAAGCTTCTGATGTGCACTAAAGTTCCATCCTGAGAAGAAGGGTCAGGAAGAACGCTGACTTATTATGAAGTATGAAGACAGTGAAGGCACTATAATCCAGTCAGCATGTTCAACGTGCTATAGTAAAGCTGTGCAAGGCTGCTGTTGTAGAATACATGGACACAAGTATGTGAAAACCCAAAACTGAGCTAGTTGGACATCCCATCACAGCTGAGGAGGCTTTTCTTGAGATTCTGGAGCGTGTCTGTGAGCGTGTACCATTTCAGCCAGAGGAGCATTTGTATTTCATGGTTCAATTATTTTTAAAATTTAACAAAGATGAAGTCAGAGCTCTGTAGCAGAAATGTTCACAGGTCACAAAATATGAGTCTGAGTCAAGTCACGAGTCTTTAGACTAGTCTGAGTCAAGTCACGAGTCAATATAATAAAGGGAAAAAAAACATATTTCGGAAATGTAGCATAGAACTAAACAAATAATTTGTAAGTTCAGATAAAAATCAACAACAGATTAGCAACCACTAGTAATTCAATAAAATAATTAATCTAACAAAAGTTAAAGTACGCATTTTTTACAGTAATTTTAGAAAAGAAATCATTTTAAATTCAGTTTGGAGGTACAGCTGGAGGTACACAAGCATCGTCAAACAAATATTTGATCTTTTAAACACCATCTTATGTAGTCAAGACGCATTTAATACACATCGAAACAGGAATTGCAACAAAATCTGACCTTTGGCAAACACTTATCTTATATTACATTTAGCCACTGACACGAAAATGTTAAATGTGTATTTACAAAATTTTGATCATAAAAAAACATAACTGCTCCTCACCTGACCAAACCTAACCCACTTGTTTTTCTTCTTGAAGGCAATTTTTTTTTTCAGAATAAATAACTCCATATTTAACATTGTGTGTTCTCCTAACTAATAATAAAAAAAATATCGTTCTAGCTTTCTAGCTTTTCACTGCCAATCATGATATTAAATTTCAGCCTAAAGACAATAATTGTTACAGATAACAAATTAACCAAATCTTTCTTTAACGCATGAACTGAGTGAGCAAAGGAACAAACCTTTAAAATAGGAAAAAACAGATGCACAGTCCTGATTCAATTTTACTTATGCACTACTGAAATCTAAATAGATAGTGATTCATCCATAAATACCTTTATTTAGTTATAACTAAAGTAACAGGCAAAAGGTACAGATTTTTTGTTTTGATATGTCATGAGTAAAAGTACAAAGTATTTAGTGGCAGAAATACTCAAGTGAACTGATGATACTATTTGTACTTCATTACTTTCCACCTATGTTGGTAACTGAATTTTGCCGTTTTGCTTAGTGCATTTACTTTCCTAGTCATTGTGCAAATGAATGTATTTCTGTAAAAGAGGGTACCAGTTAAAAGTTTAGATTGATATGTGTTGTTTTCATTGCAAAACAAAAGCACATAATAAATCATGACAAAAAAATGAACATTATTTTGGATTTACAATGTGTTGTGAAATAAAGACTCTTTCAAATTTCTTTCAACTGTGTAATTGTACTTTATTAATAATTGGATATCACTTCAAATGGATAATTGCCTGCTCCTAAATATGTTTTATTTTCCTTTTTTCCATCAGTGCTGTTCAACTTGATTCCTGTGGGTCTGAGAATAGTGGCCATCCAGAGCACTAAGACAGGCCACTACGTTGCCATGAACAGTGAGGGCTACCTCTACACTTCAGTAAGTTTTGGATTCATAATTAGCAAATGATATTACACAGCTACCAGTGAGTTATAACACGAACACACATAGATCCAGACAGAGGAACTTAGAAAAAGAACACTTAATGTACATAATGGATATGGTTAGGTGAAAGTAAATGAGAACCTTTGTTAGGGTCTGTTCAATTCCATCGCTATCTTTGGTGTACTTTAACTTTGTTCCCGGGGTTTATTGTGTGCCCATGGACACCATGTAGCCAAAACAATTAAATAAAGAAGAATTTGTGTTGTTTAAGTAACATGTCAAGGTAGTTTTAATGAAGCTCTTGATAATATTCATCTGGTTTGGTTATTTATGAGTGAATACATTACATATTTTCTAAATCTGCCCTGATATTAGCCAATGTAAGTCACACATATTGCTACAGGTTTTTTCGTTCTGTGTTGATTTCCCCCTCTACAAATACTACCATCCACTGCTGACTGAGGAGCAATGCATCTGACACATTCCCCATCCAACCTGTGCAGCACTTCAACTGCATCTTATCACCTGCACAAGGCAAGTTCATATGCAGATAAGCTTTGTGTCAAGAGAGTCGAAGGGATTGAAGCATAATCCCTCGACTACATGCGTTATCAGTCAGCCAGCAGTGGCCATAATTGCATCAGTTATAAGGAATCCCTGGTCAGGCTTCCACCCTGTATGAACAACAGCCAACAGATGTTCATGTAGGCACCCAGTTTGCCAGATGGCAAAACTGAGATTTTAAATGACATGTTCATCATGAACAGTACAGTAAAATAGTATAGAGGTAATATATAAAGTATCCTGATTGATGAGAAATCAGCTTTGGGTGGCACAGCTGGTTAACAAGGTTCCACATTGTGTTTCTTTCTCACTCCTCCAAAAATTTAATATTTTTCCAGCTATGCATCATTCAGTGAAAGAGTGATTAAGTAATGTCCTGTAATGTCACTCTGTATAAAAAGAATTTTCCTTGTCCACTTTTTATAATGCAGGCAAACATGGAAAAGCTCTTCTTTAAATATTGTACTATCTAAAGGGCATGACTATTCTTGAAATGTAGTTACACAAGCTTATATTGTATAAGGAAGATGCATTTTCCTTTTGCTTCTTTCTATGCCTCATTTAATGACGTAAGGTAATTACAGAAAGCATGCTGTGTTAATCATAAAGCTGTTTTGTTCAGAACTTGGGAATTTTTAAATCACTGAATTTTATGTTTCCTGCATTACTTTTCCTATTATTGGCCCTATAAACAAAATTAATTGAGGTTTGGTCTCTGTTCCATAGAATTTGATGATCCAGGTCCTTTAGTTGTGGAGCTTAAATGTTCTCTTTGGGTCTGCTTGGGTTTTCTCCTGGTGCTCAGGTTTACTCCTACAGTCCCAAAACATGCAGGTGGTTAAGCAGCCACCAGGATATATAAACCAGTGCGTTATTGTGCTGGTCCCATGCCTGTGTCAGGAAGGAAATCTGGTGTAAAAACCATGCCGAATCAATATAATGCAGATAAAAAATAAAGCTCTCCACAGTGGTGAGACTGCTGTAAGCTAGTCTCAACCAGAAACTTGTTCTTTACATTTGCAGGTGAAATTTCTTAACATTATGCTACTTATCATTTAGCTGCACTTTGGAACAGCATACAATGCAATAAATTAAGAGGCCCAACAGGTAGCTTGGTGGTAAAAGGGCTTAAACCAGCAACCTTACTAATTCAGGACTGAGCTACCGTTGTCTGTGTAGCTTGGTGGTTTTGAACATCCAGTTTGTGTTAAAGTTAACATGCGTTTGTCATGCACACAGTGCTTGTGTCATCTTTAAGCAGAAATGTTTCTGAGTTCTTCTTTAATGGTTTTGTAGTAAAACATTTAAGCCTTTGTGGCAACCACTGTTGCAAGCCACAGTGTTGTAGAAAGGATATCCAATTAATGATGACATGTTGGCACATTTCTAGTGACACCTCAGTACTCCACTGAATGTGCCAGTTCATGTAGTGTTGCTGCTGTGTTGTTCAATATTGCTTTTCTGTTACTTAATATTAACTTTGTGATGTTGTAGTTTTATCCTTATATCCCCCACAATAAAACTTTTTTGTCTTTTGGTTTATTTGTTAGCATTAAGTACTTGTGCACAAATAGCTGTTCAGTTATTTATCATTACAGCAAGCAGAGAACTAAAAAGAAGGGATGAAAATCTGAAGCATAAAAGTGAATCCCAGAGAGAGTAGATAAATCAAGGTGAACTCCTTCACAGATGGTGAAAAGAGGACACCCTCTTTTTAGGGTGGTTTTCTTTCTTTTTCTTTTTTTTTTCTTTCTTTTTCTTTTTTTTAACGCTGTGCTGTGGTTCTTTCCCACAGTGAAAAATGGGTCGACTTTGTTCTGCTTTGCGAATTCATGAGAAAGCTTTCTTTTTAAAGATCTAACCTCCTTCTGTGTGTACAGGAAAGGGAAATTGTGGTGTGTGATGCAGAATGAAAGGAGTAAATGACTGTAAAACATAGGATACCGTTGAATAGTTAATGCTGTGGAAAAGTCATTGCACTTTTTTTATTGCATCTGTTACTGTAAACTTGTCATGCTGGGTGATTGCAGATCATGAAACATTACATGTTTATTTAAAAAAACAATTATCCAATAATTTATCTATCATCGTTGTGAAAAAAAAAAACATAAGGACAAAGTAAATACAACTAGGCTTTACTTTATTTGTCTCGATTTTTTTATTTTTCAATGTCAACCCTTAATCATTAATTCCTGTACAGTTACACTATACTAATGAAATCAAATGAAACTGAATTAGACAATGTAGTTGTTTAATACATTTCAAGTTATTTCATTGAGATCCCTGCTGTACTACCAAATAACACAACTGGCCATGTCTTAGAACACTTTGCTCTGTCTTTGCTCCGGCTCTGTTCCAGTATCGAGGCATGTTGGATTTCATTAGACAGCTGGGAGAGTGCACTGCTCCAAAATTGCACATATATCTACTTTTATGCACATGGGAGTAAAAAAGGTTAAGACTGGGTGAGAAAACATGTAGGGCAGTTGTAGAAGGATGTTGGTTCAAATCCAATCGTGGCCACTGTTGGGCCCTTGAGCAAGGCTCTTATCCCTCATTTGCTAATATAGTTAAAGTTTTAAGAATACTTTAAAGTGCTAAGAATGTACAATGTAAGAATCCTAAAGATATATGAAAAGATAAAAAATGTGTTGCCATGTTTAAAGAAAGAATCAAAACATTAAAAAAGGGACAGTATCACTGTATACGGCTGCCATTCATGAGGAAATCAGAAGATTGGTATGCTTGACTTGACTTGACTTAGAGTTGACTTGATGTCCCTTTTTCAAGACCTGGGCACATGCATAAATCCACTGTTATGCACAGAGGAGAGCACATTGTTGTTAAAGAGGTTCAGCTTGATTTTCAGACAGTTTGTTTAGGTTTCAGACATGTTTAGACCCTGTCATTTATACTTCTGAGAGTCTGTCATATCATGACATCCAGTTCTTTGTTACGAGTTGTGGTGTTGTTGTGTCTTTCATTTGGTACTTTGTTTCTAATCCTCAGTTGCTTAGACTGTATCCTGTCATGGTATGCTTTGGATAAATATATGTGCCAAAAATGTAAATGCTGTAAGAGTATTGTTGGGATTATTAAATACACAATGCTCTTCATTATGAACTGAAAATCTGTTAGCACTCATTGTAGACCATGTTCTTTATTGGCTCTGTTCAGTTTATGAAAATACTTTACCTCTATATGAATACCCAACAGTGAATTTGTTTCTAAAACTTTCTGTCTAATTTACAGGTGTATTAATGTTGGTTTTTACACTGTCAAGTCACATTATTATGCCCACTTTCTACTTTCAATGGCTGCAGCACGTAGCTCATGAAGGGAGTGAAATTTCATGAGCTAGGTTGGTTGGTATATTATGTGTGGAAGGCACTCTCAGCCGGTATTATTCCAACATTGCAGATCATGTATATCAAAACATGCTAATTGTCTTCCCTGGGGTGGAAGGGATCTTCCAGAAATGCAATGTGACATGTCAATTGCCTAGAAATGTTTAACATTGGTTGGTAGAGAATGACCAAGATTTTCAAGTACTACTTTAAAAGCCACCAGATTTGAACACAATTCAGTGTATTTGGAACCACCTCGATGGTCGTGATCCTACCCAGGTAAAAGTGCTTGCTTGGTATGAAGATTTTTGAAATGTGAATCAGAGAGATGAGAGATTTTCATGTAATTTAGAAACTGGCTTAGATTAATGAGGTACAATTGTACCACACTGCTCCAAGAAGCTTATCATTTCTTGTCATTTCTTGTCATCGATGTCTCAATGTTGTAATTTGACAATAATATCTTTCCAAAAAATATTAATGTTGTTAATTTGTGGTGCCTGTCAATCAAATGTACCTATTTGAAATACATTTGAAGTGGATAAATGCAATCCAGGCTTATAAAATAACAACAATAATGTGAGTGTGTGTGAGAGAGAGAGAGAGAGAGTTTGTGCATGGGCACACTTGGCCTTTCTGTTGATCACATCTAAGTTCCTGCTCATTAATAATTCATGTTTTTCTATAGCAGACATGCTGTTCCTATGACCTCAACAGACCATACACTTTCTTTGACATTTATACACATATACACACATAGCATACAAAACATTGTACTGTGGTACAGCATCTACTGTTCTAGACTATGTGCTCATTATACTTGTGGTTTTTGGACATCTGGTGACAAGCTTGTGGGAAATCCCATTCCAAACCAAAGTCAATTATATATGCAGTTACTTTCATTGTAGCCTTGTCAGACTCCAAAGTTCTTCACATGTGTGAATGTGTATGTGAGATTTTTCATGTGATATTAGACAGCAAGACCTGGCTCGCAAAAGGCATTCAGTGAGGTTAAGATCAAGACTCCACTGGAGTTTCCCTACTCAAGATTGTAGTCTGCTTTATTGATTTGGCACGCTCAAGACACTACAATACACTGTTTGTGCATCCTAGTGGCATCCAGCCAACCTGCAACCGGTTCAGAGGTTCAGATGCTGGAGTGCAGTGGAAAATCCCACTACTCCACCTGGGATTAATTCTCCTGTTAGCAATAGTGTGGTTAAATCGGCCAAACACAATCATTTAAACTGGTCTCCACACAGTGTCCACATACTTTTGGTAAGATATCATACATAGAAGTGAATAATAAAGGGAAGCTCAGTGTCATTGATGCACTCTTGCAGATTTGAATTACCTGTTAGGGACTGCTTGAAATTGCTTTCGATAAAAATAGTGAGCAGTCCCTGTAACCTGACCCATTTTATTAACTTTGCTGTGAGTAGAAGGCCTCCTGGACCTGCATCTCTAAGAGAAAGAGGAGGTGAGAGGGAACACACACACACACACAAACCTAAAATGTTTGGGTCTGACAGACAGACAGACAGACAGACAGACAGACAGACAGACAGACAGACAGATAGATAGATAGACAGATAGACAGATAGATAGATAGATAGATAGATAGATAGATAGATAGATAGATAGATA
>JAYDZG010000036.1:18061000-18074457 GCA_034509265.1 Microcambeva bendego
AGATAGATAGATAGATAGATAGATAGATAGATAGATAGATAGATAGATAGATAGATAGATAGATAGATAGATAGATCGATCGATCCCAGAGGAAATTAAAGCATTTTACATAAATTATACACATCATAAAGAGACAAAAGTAAAAACACTATAAACAATATACAAACGGTAAAATCATAAGGAACAAGATTGAATGTAACCTGAGATCAGTAAGTATTGTTTAATTATGAGGATATATTTGTGTGAAGGGAATGCAATTCAAGTGTGGAGAGATGCAGTTATTCAATATAAACAGAGTAATAATTCATATAGAAGCTGGTAATTTTGAAGTGCTCTCAGAAGCTCACTTTCTAGGAACACTTGAAATAGTTGTGTTTAGTATTGAGAGGTGTTGGATCTGTGTGTTGTTGGACCATCCCAGACACTCAAGCTCCATTTTCATGGAAACAGATTCTTCTGTTAATACAGCAGTTTTGTTAAAGATAAAAGTCTTCTGTGAAATAACAGCACTTGACACAGTGGTTTGCTTTTCAGCTAATAACACTTTAGAGATCTCTATTACATTATTACACCACTTAACACAGACCGGCTTGTATCAATGTGCTGATGGTACCACTGTATGTACGTACTGTCATTCATGCAAACATGTTTTCTTTGGATTAAGTAGGGTACATTAGGCTGATTTTACACTAATATTAATGTTGCAAAATTAAAATATATTGTTATTAATAATTTAGCATTCAAATTATATATTGCCAATAAAACCACAAAAGAACAAATGGTTTCCACAAAATTGCAGGGGTTTCCACAAACTATTATTTAGGTTCCAGAGTCCGCAAACCCTTAATCATAAATTTGTGGGGGTTCACTGTATTCCTGTTCCATCCCTTTTAGCTCTGAGCCCACTGCATACCTGCCCAGAATTGATTGACCACTGTAAACGAATAAATACACATTACACATAAGAAGCAACTTTATCAATTCCCTAAATAGAGTACACATGACATGAGTAATTAATCTTACCCAATTACATCCACATGTGTGACAAATCACAATTAATATGACTGAGCACTAATTTGTACACATGAGTACCCAGATGTCCAAACACCAACAGACACAGACAAACAGCCACCCATTTAATCTGAGCAAGATAACCTGACAGATCTGGGCCGAAATGAGTATAGACAGGCTGGCTTTTCTCAGGGCAGGAGGAGTTGTAACTCTAATGCACCCGAGACATTAAGACGTTAAGATGTTGACTGATAGGAGGAAGGCTGACGTCTGAAGCAATATTTCATCAGGATTGTGTTTTACAGGAAATGCTTGAATAGAAGTGGTACTGCATTACTCGGATCATAATCTCTTTATCATTATATGCATTTTACTTTGTTGCTGGAGTATTAAATTCATTTCGCTTGAATAATGGTAGATCCACGATTATGAAATTTTATTGCTGGGTTTACCTGATGTGATTCTAAGCTATTTAGTAACAGGATGGGGATGTGGTCATTTTGCATTGTTGGAGATGAAGTTTATGTACAGTTTTACAGTGTTTTGTAAGACAACCATGTGTCATTCAAGCTCTTGGCCCACAGGCCTTGAGTTTGACACATTGTAAATAATAATAAAAAAAAATCTATTTATATCTACCTATATAAATAAGTACTGTACTACATTATATACAGCAAGATTATTATTATTATTATTATTATTATTATTGTTGTTGTTGTTGTTGTTGTTGTTGTTGTTATTGTTATCGTTATCATTATTATTATTGTTGTTGTTATTATTATTATTTTATTATTATTACTATTGTTGTTGTTGTAAAATTTACTGTACAATGTCTGATCACTACAAAGTCAAACAATAAACATAATAGTCTGCCAAACTATATGTGACTATTTAAGATAATAAAATAGTATACAGACTAACTTTACACCTGCCCCTGTCTAACCGTAAGGTTTGTGCCAACCTTTTGTCTTATTCTTACCATTCAGAATCAGAACATCCAAGAAACAGCATCAAATGCACAATGAAATTCTCTTTGTGCAAGTTTCAGATATGTGTTTAATACTGATATGTTTACAAATGTCTTTTATTTAGAAAATTAATGTAAATTAATTAATTGTGTTAGCAAACATAGCTACTAGAAAACTAATATGTTGAGTAGATGAGCTTGTAAATCCCAATTAATATCTGTTAAGCCTTTTAATTTCATCCCAGAACAAAGAAAAAAATTGAAATATTTACAAGCTTCATAAGGAGCATGCATAGTTATTGGGTTGCACCGATTGTGTACTTAAAAAAAAAAAAAACACACACACAGTGAGGCCTCAGAGATCGTGCTCAATCCTCCATCACACATCTCTACATCTGCTCTAATGATTATTGCAGGTGCATTAATGATTAATGATAAATTGTAATTATGAGTTTTCTAATTTAATATTTAATGATGGAAAGGACTGTGGACAATATTGTTAACTCTGTGTCATTTCAACAGTAATGATAAATTGCTTTATATGTGACTGAGTACTGCTGAGAAAACGCAGTAACGCTGATGAAGCTAAAGCAGGAATCACACCGACTGCTTTATTGCTTTTTAAATGTGTAATATATCTTGCTGTTTCTATTTTTTTAATGTTAAAAAGTGGACTTGTGTCCTTCCTAGGGCATATCTGCATTGTGCATAAGCCTTTTCCAATTTAGACTCTGTACCCAGTCCAACTACTATCATTCACCAAGATTGTACTGAAGATTAACGTATAATGTTGTTGAGCGAATACAATATAAATTTTATATTTTTAATGCAACACAACATACTACTCTCTCTCTCTAGCTTATATGGATGTAGTAAGTGGTGCTTATTAAATAGGAATTACCTCAGGTCACATGAAATTCCTGACTGCCATTGCAAAGTACTGCAACCTGGAAACAGCATTTGTCACGTCAAAGCTTCTCATGGATCCGTGATGAAATGTGCACCTTACATTTCTTTTGATGATTCTGTATTTATTGGCATGAATACGTGTGCAGTGGGTGCTCTGGCGTCTCTGAGCGGCTGGCCATTTCAGAGATGTAATGTGTATTCAAAATGTGCTGTGTGTATTGGCTGAATGCAGCAGTAACATTAAGAGTAGGAGGCTTATCAGATAGCAGGACTGAATATCAACAATGTGAGAGTAAACGTGTATGTGCGTAGGTGTTAGGCTGTGTGCGTATGTAGTTCTATAAACATGTTATCCTCAAGGTGGCATGGTGACGCAGCTGGTAGAGTGGGGGCCACACTGGGTTCTATCCTCACCTCCAAGATCTGCATCATGTTCAGCCATGTCTCCTCGGGTTTCCTCTGGATACCCTGGTTTCAGAGGCTGAATTTAATTCAGAGGTCACTACATGTTCACACCCTCTCCTATATACACTTGTAGCCAAAGTAGCATTTTTTATTATTTGTTATCAAAGCCTGCAAGTTATCTTGGTATGTTCCATGTTGGAAAAAGCTGCCCAAGGTAAAAAAACATTGCATTTATTAGTAAATGAATTCATTTTTATTCTTCCGAATTTTATGACAGTTAATAAAATAAGTATGATATTAACTAAAATATCTTGTTAGACATAATTTCAAAGATTAGTAATAGTGCTTATCTCAACATGTCAATCATTGTAATTTGACTAAAAATCTGTCACTATGACTCACAGGAAAGTTTGTGACCAAACATAGAATAAATATTCATGAGTAAACTAATTAAATAAGTAATAAGAGTTACATGGATGCCAAATATAGACCAGTGATAAAAGTGAAAGTGAATTTTCACACCAACACTGGCAACCTATAGGCCCAGGGACCCTGAACAGAACAGAGTGCAAAATTGTGGTATATTCTATTTGCTTATGTTTATGAAAGTGCTTCTGGGTTTTATTATTTTTTATTATTCTTTTATGAATGTATTTATCTCAGGTTTTCTGTGGGACATTTCCACACGGGACATGGCTCTTGTTTATACTGGTACTGTTTTCTGCCCTCAGATATTATTCAAGAATAAAAAACAGGAAATGTGTGTTGCCTGAGAGGGGCATGAATGCAGATATTAAAGTATCGGAGCGATCAAGAGGGATCAAGGTGGTGTGAGTAAGAACAGAAGGGAGGGGGAAGCTGTACTCTTAGTCTTCTACTCTTTGGAAAATCCCCAAACTCTCTGTAGGTTGTTTTATTCAAGGTGAGAGACAGAGGACACGTACCACTCCCGCTGGTACAGGGTCGGGGTGCCGGAACACAGGTCTGCAATGAGGCGTGTTCCATTTCTCTTCCTCATCCCTGCCTGGCCTCAGGTCATTCATAAGCAAACCTCAGGTCAGCCTTAAGGTTCTCAGTCAAACAGACGGCTGAGCTGTAAACTAACAGAACGATTACCTTCATGTGTCGGTTTAAAGTGAAAAGCTGCTTTTTTGGTCATTGTTCCTATTAAAACAGTTCAGCCTGGTAATTAGCAAGGTAGGTCCTGTGACGATCACAGAGTGCAACAGATTTAACACTTAAAATTCAAGAGTTTTATTGTCACACGCACAGAAGAAACAGCAGTTACAACTGTACAATGCAAAATTAGCAAACCTCACATCTAGAATTATGAAGGTCAGTTTACACACTGCCTTGTTTCTTGCAGGAAACTGGAGTGCACTTAACCGACATTGAAAGAACATACTAAATTCCACACAGCCATGGACAGTCAAACCTGGAAAAGAATCAAACCTGAAATTCCCCCCTATATATTATTATAAATTTGTGTTTTGTCTAGTATGTGGTAGATGAGAAAACATATTTATGCGATGGGATGGGATTTAAACCAGCAACGTTCTGGTTACTAGTTCAGTAACTTGATCACTGAGCTACCATTGCCCTTTCAGTACTACTTTCAAACACAAATGTCAAACATCACTTTTCTACAGTCACCTTTTGTGTCACTTTTCTTTTGAGTTGTACAAAAATGTTGAAATCAGATGGCACTAAATCAGGACTATATGCTCTATCAGACACAAACGAATATTACTCCTCCCACCCTCACTGCTTTCAACCAAAATCCCTCAGATTTCAATAATCCTGTAATATCTATTGGGTCGCATGAGGGATTTCAAATGTGTTGATGTGTTTAAGATCCCATGGCTAGTTTTTAGTGTGTAAGCTGTTTGTGGGTCACACAAGTGACAAGGGAAATCAAAGTTTTATCACAGCTTTACTGTGTAAGTAACATTTATTGACAAGGTCTTAGATGAAATCCATTTTGCTGTTTAACACTTTTACTGATTCCACAGTGTTCACAATAATGTTGATACAAGCACATTTTTAGCTACATCTTATGTTCCCTGCTTTTATTATTTCTTTTTTTCCATTGTCTTTCTAAAAATCCTTGAATCGTGTCAACTTAAAACTTAAGGTATAATTTTGAAATTCATATTGAAAATGCCAGTATTGTACTTTTAGTTTGGTTCTTGGTTTAATTCTTGCTATAATAAACAGACAATGTACTGCAACTAGAAGCGTCACAGCATAAGAAGCACTTTGGTTCATCTTGGTTTGTTATAGTTAGCAGTTTTGAAGGGTCTACCTAATCCTGTCACAGATCATGAATTAAGCCTTTTCCAATGTAATATGCAGTTTGCTGTGTCCCACATTTACTGGTTCATTTTTACTATAAGGCAGTCCTAGCAGTCCTCCAGCAATTCTGTTAGCAATCACTAGCAGTACAGTGGTAACCCTCACTGCTCCATGGGTGCTGTACAATAGCTGACCCTGCACTCTGACCCCAACTTCCAAAGTTGGGATATGCGAAGAAAGAATTTCGATGTACTGGACATCTGTTTGTGTAATGACAAATAAAGGCGTCCTTCTTCTTCTTCTTATCTTCCTCTCCTCATTAAATCTAGGATGCAGAGGGGGATGTGTCAAAAAGTGGATGAGAATTTACATATTTGACACCGTCATTGAGTGTTGTAGACAATAAACATATTTTATAGCTTCCATTCATTCAGACTCCAGCATGGAATTTACATTATATTTTTTGCATTTATCAGACGTTTCTATTCAAAGAGATGTACTTACAGTATATTGTCTAATGCCTAGTTCATGCTAAGATAAGAGTGTGTGTGTGTAGTGTGAATTATACATAAACAGTTGATGCTTAACGGCATTGAACAAGCAATATTTCTTGTCCAGCACCTTAACCACTATGCTATGTCCTAATTTTCCAGTGTTTTGAGTATTTGAGTAGGGTCTGGTTTTATTTTTTTTTTCCTTTGTCATTTAATTTTCTTTTCTTGAAACTTTTAGTCCACTATTTCTGCTTATGAACTTGTCCCAAAGCTCCACCAAAAGTACCATTAGTACGTAAAGTAAATTTAGCCAGTGTAAACTTAACAGTGTACAGTATATGTGTAAGATTTTTTAGCCTTATTTTTCATAAAAACGGTCACACTGGTTTGATTATATATTAGGGGCTCAGTCGTATTTCAGTGAACCACGTGGGACAGTGCACCACCTGCTGGTGATGGGTGCAATTGCAACTAAGCCTAATAGGAAATGCCTGCCGTCTGTGGTAGTTCCCATAAAGCATATCCACCTGGTGTCCACCACCTGGGAATCGAACCCAGGACCACCTTGCTGTGAGGTGACTGTGCTATCCACTGTGCTACCCTGTAGTGTTTAGTTGAAAGAAAAACTGCAATTTCCTAAAACGGAACATTAAATACTTAACATATTAAGTTATATTTTAATCAAAAGCCTGATTGCTTTGGTAATGCACAAGAGTGGCCTCTTCAAAACTTTTGGTTTTCATTTAATCTTATTTATTTTGTGTGTTAATTAAGAAAATATAACTAATACATTGACAATTAATGCAAATACAATTAATGCATTATCATAAGCATAATCTGGTATTATTATCAAGGAACTGACTTTCGAACTGGAATATAAATTCTCCTAACTCAAACACAGGAAAAGAATAAGCCTGGTAGAGCAAAAATAAAAGAAGAGGAAGACAAGTAAAGGATGTGGTCCTGAATGATCAAACAGTAAAAGTGGTGACAGTAAGCTAGAAGAAAGTTCTGATCTGCGTGCTGTGCAATCTTTCTGCTGTGTTAGTTGTATGCAGACAGTCCCGTGGAGCTTTTGCCTTCATGCAGTATCATACAGGAGAGGTTTTCCTCTCACTCCTGCAGAGTGTGGTGTGTTTGCTCGGTTCCCTCCTGAGAACAACTGAAGATCTTTTTTCCCCGTCTCTTGTTTATGTGTTTCCCCTATCCCTCTGAGTCCCTCCAGCTCTAAGACTTATTCATTATTGATGGTCTCAGAGGGAAAACTGTGTTTTAACAGACCACCTTGAGGGATCAGAACAAGGTGGACACCTATTCCAAGGGTGCTAATTACAACCTTATTGAGAAGCTTTCCATGTCTCAAGTTAAAACACACACACACACATTTTCAGTTTCTGGCTGGCCGTCTGGCTGCCGTCCCTCCCTCTGCCCTGCAGGAGGCCACAGTTCAATTTAATGAATTCCTCGATTACTAAATAAAAGTTATGATTTCGCCTGGACCCAAGTCCTGACTGTTTGTTACCAGAGGTGTTTTACAGCATGGGGGAGATGATATAGATGGACACTTATTAATATTAATACTGGTATAACAGTGCTTTAACTAAATGATGGGGTGGTGCTGTTGCCTCACAGCAAGGTCCTGGGTGGGGTGGTACTAGGCCTTTATGTAGAGAGTCTGTGTGATAATATTTTTCAGTGGTATTAATGTAATATTGCTATAATGCTTTGTTTACGTTTCTTCATGTGAACATATTAGAATTTAAACCAAACATTTGCTTCAGTTAGTAAAAGCAGTTTGCTTGATGATATTCTATAATCTTGTATAATATATTTACAATTAAATATTTACTATTTCTTTTTATACATTTTTTAAAGATGCATCAATTTTTTTTGCTAATTGGTTGCATTAACATAATTTATCTCTGTTGGCATAGATAAAGGACTGGCATAGGCATTGTGGCTGGATTTCTATTGTATTGTGGTGGACTAAACTGCACTTTGCTATCTTGTGATTATGTCTCTCACTGGTTTTAAATGTTGGATGTTATTTGATTGTCTTGTGGAGAGAACAGTCTTACAAATGTGTTACACCGATTGAAATTATAATCCCTGAGGGTTTGATCTTTACTTCTGGTTGTTGTTTTTGATGTTTGACATGTTCTTTATGCTTGGATTACCTCTAGGTATAGTACCTAATTTTTTTAGTATCTCCAGATGGTAAACTGGCTATAAATCCCCCAAGGTGTAAATTAATGTATGTGATAGATTGGTGCACGAGCTACCCTGCGGCCAGTGTCTGTGTCTGGATGGCAGTGGAACTCAGTTAAGGGCCAATATGTTCAAATGATGTGAATGGGATAACATTTTATCTCCTGATTGTTTCAAACAATCAAGAGATACTAAAAGAAACAAGAAGTGAAGGAAATAACTTTTTATTCAGCTTTTCAGCTCACCAGTCGCATCAAGGGTCCCAATTAATTCTTGAAATTGGTTTGTTCACTGACAAGGTTAAAAATGACTGAAGTGGGTGGTAAAAATGGATGGAGTGCATGTAAGAGAGAGAAAGAGAGAAGCACGGATGAAAAAAGAGGAACATTGTGCAATGTTTGCTAACTGGTGTATGCTGATCTCTCAGAGATCTCTTTGGGGTTTAGGATGTTCAAGGCTTTGTGGTTAGTAGTGGATAAGGGCTAGTGTATTTTGCCAAGAACAAATGAAAGACTAACAGGCAAACATCAAAAATACTACAAGCTACATTGAAAGAAAATTCACCACAGTTACTGCTCGGAATGTAACAATACATTCTACCCATGATGCAATGCAATTCACAATTCTGTGATTCCTTTTATTATTTCTCTTAATAAAATAAAATACTGTATTTGTGCTTAACCTTTTTTATGTAAACAAATCTCACATTAAACAAATAAATGAATAATATATAAAAAGAAAGTTTCCTCTCATCAATATATATGGCTGGAAAATTCTGAACCTAGAAACCTGGTAGTGACTTCAACCAGGTGAGGTGTAGACCACCAGTGCCTTCTGCTGTGAATATCATTAAACAAGCTCAAAAGATGAGGAATACCAAGAATTCACCACAGTTTCTGCTAGCATTAAAATGAAAATACACATTTGTGTCTTTGTGTTTTATCTTACAGGAACACTTCACTCCAGAGTGCAAGTTTAAAGAGTGCGTGTTCGAGAACTACTACGTGACATACTCATCCATCCTGTACCGACAGACGCAGTCTGGCCGAGCCTGGTACATCGGCATCAACCGAGATGGGCAGGTCATGAAGGGCAACAGAGTCAAAAAGACAAAAGGAGCCGCCCACTTCCTGCCCAAACTCATTGAAGGTTTGTAGAAAGTTTTTTGTGAGCGTGTATAACATGCAGGAACGATAACAGTTTGCTCAAAATACATGAAATATTCTGTTTTACAACGGCTGAGACTGAGAAATAGTCACCTAGATGGAAATTTTACTCAGAAAGCAGCGGATGTAAGAAAAGTCTTTTGGCAAAAGCTAAAAAAAGATGTACAGGGGAACCTCAATTTACCGGACCTCTATTTAATCTGGAAAACCAATTTTCTGGTTTATATTTTATATGTTCTCGCAAGAAGCATCCCAAGACCAGTAGTTCAGTAATTGTTTATGAGACAATATCTCTGTTTACATGAGAGATAGGCTGTTTTGCTTTTTGTTCTTTCTTTGTTTTATGCTTCTTTTCGCAGGTTCTAGTGCTTAGTTATGGTTTAGCTTATTGAAAATAGGTGCATATTGGTATTGAAAAGTTAGGATTTAATAAAAACATGGAAAGTGGTTTTTCTGTGACTCACTGATGTGAAGAATGTGGTTATGTATAAATCATAGACCTTTGGTCCTTCTAGTCCGTTTAGCTCTGTAATTACTTGGGAAGTTAAAAAAGAAGCTATTAAATTTCACATCACGTTGCTACACCATCATCACTTTGCGATAGTTGGCTGCACAGATGGGTCAGTTTCTTCAATGCTTCAATGTTGCATCCACAAGGTGACTTTGGCAATCCAGTTTATTCTTGGCGGTGGTGGAGTCCTTCCACTTGTCCTGTCATACACAGACTTCAGCTTTGTTGTGTACATGACTTATCACATGGCAAAAGTAATGTTATTTGGACTGTAGCCCCTTTTTTTGTTCTGGCCATCTTGTAAAGCTGTTCAGTGGTTGTCATCTTCCTTTATACTTACAGTTAGAAACAGGATAAATGGGCGAGTGAGTTTGACAAGGGCCAAATTCACATGTCTAGACAATGGTCAGAGGATCTCCAAAAACTGCAGCTCTTGTAGGTGTCAGAATACAAAGCAGATCACAGATGTAAGGCAGCAAAACACAATATTAGGAAAGTGATAATAAAGTTAAGCCTGATTGGTATATTTACATAGTGTAAGTACATTGATTTCTTTAATATATTTTTATTTTATCTGTCATTTGAAAATAAGTCTTTTTCTCTTCTTTCTGTAGTGGCCATGTACAGGGAACCTTCACTACACAACATCGTCGAGCAGAGCCTACCAAGGAAATCAGTCAAAACATCAGACTGTCCTGTCAACAATGATGACAAGAAAGACCCTTTGCCTCCAAAAACTAGTGCCTCCTAGCGACTGATCAAGTGAAGACTGGCACACTTGCCAACATATAAAGGGCAACGGCATGGGCATGATAGAAACTGATTGTAGTCCTATTAGTGACCTTGAGATCTCACACACGCAGGGGCTCAGTGTATCCTGCCTGTATCTGGACACTATGCTCTCTGCACCTTCCTCTCCAAAAGTTACCGTCTTCCTGTTTGAACCTGGAAATTTTTCTAAACAATAAGACCCCCGTGTACGGGGCGAGCGTCTTCCGGCAGAACCGAGCAAGCTGTATCTGAATGACCTACAACGGGTTGAAACTTTGAAGCTTTAGCAGGCATAATTTCAACTTCACTTCAACTTGTGTGGAACAAAAATTTGGCATCCTGGCTGATCCTGTTGATCTGCTGTATTGTTTTTGTAATCATCTGCTTATCCTGTGCAGTCTGCCTCCACCCTCTCTAAACTGAGTGTAATCTCCTCTACTCACCTCCTCCGCCCTTTGATTAGTTTGTGACATCGAGTCAATTTTCCACTCTGCTGCACAGGAAAAACCCAGCACGTTCTCCAGGGTAGCATTAGAAAATACACTGCCATGTGAGATACACACACACACACACACACACACGGACACACATATACACACACACACATACACATTAACAGATAGATATTTGATAGAAATATGTGATGCACTCTCCCGTTTCTCTATGATGATTTTATAAACTTAAACCGCCCAAAGGAACCAAAAAACGTTCTCTGCTCACCTCAGACTCTTAGAGTGGGTGTGTGTGCATGTATGTGTGTGAGAGGTGACTCATGACTGAGATAACAGGAACAATATTACTAACTTTTATTTCAATTATTTTTTTCTGGATTTTAGACTGGGAAAAATAATCCTGATGCTCAACCTCCAGCTCTGGTCACACCAGGTTTTTGTGAGTGACGTTTGCTGTTGTAAACACATATTTTTACCTTAATTTGCCAAAATATTTTGTCTACATTTAGCAATTTGTCAAAGTTTATTATCTAAAGTTGCATATGACTAAAACACAATACAATTCAAGAGACAGAGGTTAAGAACTTGGTTGGTTGTGCTTAGGCCTGTCAAACAGACCTGTAGTGCACTGATCTACAAGACTAAACATTGCTAAAACTCAGACTCACTCCTGCAACCTGCATATATATGTTACTATTATGTTGCTATGATACTATTAGAGAGGTAGTAAAAATCGAAACCAGTGGAAATAAGCCCATTGACAACAATTAAGGCCCAACAGTGATAGCTTACTGTTTCATCCTTTAATAATCTAAGACGTTGACTACAGGGCCATAACTGCACCACAATGGAAGTACACAAAATAGCAAAAGTGAAAAGATCTGGTCTTTTTCAGGTATATAAAGTTTTAGTTCCTATAAAGTTTAATTTCTATGGGTGGCTGTTTAGAAACTGTAGATGATACAAAGTCATACATGTCCAGTTCTTTTTCACTCAAGAAAGTGTCCTACTTCTCACAAAGGTTGCTTGCTCTACATACAGAGCTAGCAAACATCTAAACCAGACTTCCGAACTCCAATTTCAGTTCAAATGTTCCTTTATTGTATCAAAAGGAACAATGCTTTATAGCAAATCCATAGAATAATATTTAACCCAACTTCCAATAATTACTAGGTTTTACAACATATTTCAAAGTCAGACAGACACATGGTAGCTGTAACTGTAAATGTCTTAATAGAAGTGGGATTATTTTCCTAGACTAAATTAGCTTAGGTTTCTAAAAGCTACACAAGAAGGCGAGACAGTTTTGTTAATGTGTAAAACTTTGTGTACACCAGGGACTGCTTGCAGACTCCTAATTGCATCCACCAGCTGTTAAATCGCATTTATATTGCGAAAAACAGAATGGATTCCCAAATCATGTCAATCTTCAAATGAACCAGAAAGCCCAAAAAATGCCCAAATTCTGATTCTGATTCAAATTGTGAAATGAACCAGGGGTACAACATCAACTGCTGTTTTATTTCAATGCCATCAGCAAAAAAGTTTTTGGTTCAGCTTGTAGTCACTGATTTACCTCTGCATCACTACATCATCACATGGAAATGGTCTTCCCCTTAAACCTTCTGAGAGTGTCCAATTAGGTTGAAATCAGATGGTGCTGAATCCAGACTATCAGCTCTCGCACACAACTCTTCCCTCCCTCGCCATTTTCAATATGACATTTTGAAGATCCCTCGATCTATTGCAGACATGAGTGATTAAGTGTAGATTGATGGATAAAAAACACTTCTGATATCTACTCAGATTTAGACTTAGTGTCTTTTTAATGTCTGTAAAGCCTTAGTTATTTTCTATAGCAGGATGTTTAGAAACTGTAGAAATGATACACAGCATCAGTACTGAGGAACGTCTGTCCTAATTAGGAGCCAGCGTGTAATCAATCTCCCTGATAGCCTAGTCTGGTACAGCTGAAATAACAATAAGTTTGGATTCTGCACCCTGAATTAATGCATCTGGGAGTAAAAGGATGGCAAGGAGAGCAAGCTGGGGTTACATGCTGATTACAGGGACGACGAGAGAATGGCAATTATGCTGTTAGAATCAATGCAATAATCTATTACGACTGCAGCAGGATTGAGCAAATACATAAAAGATGATGTAAAGATAGGTGATAACAGATTGCTTTATTAGCTATGTTAATTATGATTAATTATTATGTACAGATGACTACAAATTATATATATATACAGTATATATATATATATA
>JAYDZG010000036.1:18163159-18175071 GCA_034509265.1 Microcambeva bendego
ATAAATGGGGAGGGGTGGAGAAAGCAATGGCAAACTACTCCACTATCATTGCAGAAATACTTCATGGATCAATGATCCATCAAGTGACTGAGAGTCGGCTGCGACTAATCGGATAATCATCATCAACATCATATTGTTATGTACATGATCATAAATGTTTTTGTCTTAGGTGCTCTCCAGGCGACCCGTGCTCTAATGATCGTGGGCATCATCGTGTCGATCGCAGGGCTGGGTATAGCTTGCATTGGGATGAAGTGTACCACCTGTGGAGCGGACGACAAAGCGAGCAAGGCCCGCACTGCCATGATGGGAGGCATTATCATGCTCGTCGGAGGTAAGTTTGTACATGTGCATTGAGTGTGTAACAAAGTTTAAGATTAAAAAATCATTTAAATGAGTGGGTACAGAGGTCATGTTAAGCCAAGATGAAAAACTGGCAGAACAGAACAGAACATTGTGCAGCAGGAGGCTTTGAACAAAAACATGAAAGCATGTGTAACAAAGCCTTTCTGCCAAACATGACCCCCACCTCTATTAGAAAAGCTTTGATGAGATTGCATAAGGGTCAGTTATCAAAGTTTGATCAGTGTGTAGAATGTTCAAAAGGGTTTTTATAAAAAGCTATATTAATTAATCTTTAATTTATAGCTGTGGTATATTGCTGTGTTCAGGTCTTTTGTATTTGGCTGCTTTCCTAACTGCTCTCTTTTTTCTTGCTGCTCAGCTCTTAGTGCAATTGTTGCATGCTCCTGGTTTGCCCACAACGTGATCCGTGCTTTTTACAACCCCTTCACTCCTGCCAACACCAAGTAGGTTCATATAAAACTTAAAGCTTAATAAAGATTTGTTTGGGTAATAAACAACAATTTGTATAAGTGTATAGTCAAGTACTTAACAACATTAAATAAATACTTAATAAATGTATTTATTTGGATGCACACTTTGGTTACTTTTATGACAAGACAGATGGTTACTGGTTACACAAGATTTATCAGTTTAAGTTCATTTTTGTATCACCACTTCAACTCACTTGGACTGTGGGAGGAAACCGGACCACCCATACAAATCAAAAAGCCCCTTTAAATTGCCCTTAGATGTGATTAAGAGTAGGTACATGTCTAGGTGTGTCGGGCACTGTGGTGGACCATTACCCTAATTAGCAAAACCAGGTCCTATTAATATTATTTTTGTTATTGTTGTTTTTTCATCTGGGCAAAGAAAAGCAAACTTGTGAATTTATTAGTAGAAGTTTAGATAAGATTTCTCTCCCATATTTGTTCTGCTAGGTTTGAGTTTGGAGCAGCCATTTTCATTGCATGGGGTGGATCTTTTCTCGATCTTCTTGGAGGAGTTATGTTGGCAGCCTCCTGCCCTCGGAGCAAACAGGTGTCCAAGTACCCCAAAAACTCAACTCATGCCTCTAGTACCACCAAGGAGTATGTGTGACCTCCCTACCGTTAAGAAATGGGACGCCTACATGATTGTTAAAAGAAATGAACTGTATTGAGGTGGAGGAATTAAAGTGATAAAGATGGACAGCCTGGTCAATCCATTAGGAGATTGTTCAGAAATTGTCAGTCATCAGATGAAACAAGAGTGTTATACTGCTTTTGCAGCACTGCAGCTTCATTGTGTTCTTATTGAAATGGAGTTTACATGTTTTGATAAACCATGTGGCGTTTCTGGGTTTTTAATGGGTCTGAAAAAAAAATAAGGAAATGTCATTCGTTTTGAACGATTAGTGTTAAATGTGTGACACTGTACCCCACTAGAGGACAATGTAGACATCTGAATTCGAAGGAAAGTACCAGGGCAAACAGCATTGGATATTGAAATTGAATAACTTGAATTTCAATGGACATTTGCCATAACTGTGCATTATAAGCATGGGCATGACTACCATTCATAATTATTTGATTCATAAAAACCTGATCGAATTTAAACTGTTCAATTGGGCATTTCTATGAAGCCAATGTTCTCTACTGGACAGATTTGGAACTTTTACTTGGTTGAGAAAAAATAAAACATTTTACATGAATCTATTTGTGTAAATGAGTCTTTTCCCAAGCCTAATATTGGTTCACTTTTACTGATAAACACTTGAAAGATTGAGAATTGGCATCAGCAGCGATTCTACTGACATCACTGACGTCATTAAGTACAATTCATCAGAATAAGGTTAGTGTGATTATGTGTCAATTACAAGTGTGATTTTCCCTACTCACCCACAATGCTTAAAAGACAATGATGAAGTAGATCACAAGCCACAGAAGTGTGGGCACCCCTGGACTAGATGAATGAAGACTTGTTTTGTTGAATATGTCTCAAAAATAGTCATTGAATTAAGTCACTTCTTTAGGTAAAATAAAGTGTTTAACAACACACCAGAAAAAATAAATCTGGTGTTAAAAATACACCAGAATGTGGGATTAATGTGTCCCTCACATTATAAATGCTTCTGACGCCCCTGATTATAAGTGTTTCATTTGTCATATATAAGGGCCCAACAGTGGCTTCATTACATTTACTGTTTCATCGTTTTAATAGGGTGGTGGCTTGTTTCTTTCATTTCAACATGTGAATATTATAAGTAATAAAGAAATGTCATTTTATTTACATTTTACTGATTTTTCTTAATGTTAGAAGGTAAAATGTATTTATACAGCACTTATCACAGACCAAATTCACCAAGTGCTTTACAAAATAGCTCATACTACACAATCTAAAATAGAAAAACATAGCATATTACACCATAGAATACAAGACAGTGAACCTGATACAATATCCAAAAGCCTGCTTTAAACGATGTCTTTAAATGCTATTTAAAAGAATCCACAAACAGTCTTCTGCTCCATCCCCACAAGACTTCAATCGGGAACGAGGGACAGACTCAAGTTACTTGACCTAAGAGAACACTGATATGTGTGGGTGAAAAAGATCAGCTATATACTGTACATGGGAGCCTGACCATGCAATGCTCTTTACATAAGGGTAAGAATTCTATAAGTACTCTTTGCTCTATCAGAAATGTTTCAAAACTGGACCTTGACTGGTCCTTGACTTTTCTCTTCCTATTATCATATAGCTTTTTGGAAATTCAGGGAAAAGGCAGATGTAAATATCTGGAAAAAAAAAGTTTTGTTACCTCTGGCAAACAAAATACAGTCGCAAATAGTATTGCCCCCATAGGGTAATCAAATTTCTATCATTGGTCCAAAAAAACTAGTCAACTGTCCTTTGAATAAATAAACAGATATTTATGATCGTCATGCATACTTTATTTTTTAAAATGCAATTTGCAATTACAAAAGAGAAATCAACAAGCAATTTTCATGCAAGTCAATTACATTGTATCGACATCATACAGCATTTCAAGGCTGGTACCATTGGTTTTCCATTGCAAATACTAATGATGTGTATATGACCATTGTTCTGTTGACACCAAGTTATTTAAACCAATGGCAAACCAAAGTCTATAAATAAAGATAATTTACATGTTTTCCTTCCCATACACTTGAACTATTTCATGTCCATGCCAAAAGACCTGTTTCCAAGGTTACTGTACATGTTAAACTAACACCGAGTTACACATTACCAAACTTTTGCAGAACAGCTTTTAAGAGGAGTAAGTCTTCCTAAGAACATAACATTTAATTTTGATCTGTAACCCCCATCCCTCCCCAGTAAAGTGCTTTTTTTTATATAAATATAGCCCTAAAGCTTCAGATATAACTTTCCCAGTATCAAAATGCAGTGTAGAACAAAGAGGTGACAATGACAACACAATGTCACAGTCACAAAATTTAAGTTACAAATGCTAAACAAGTGATTGAAAAGTAGCAACAGTCAGCAGTCCTGAGATGGACACCCTCGCAAGAGTGAGATGGAGAGTTGAGTAAGGTTCTGTGATAGTGTGTGTGAATACATATTGATATGATTTCTAAATGTGGTTAATTCATTTGGATTGTGTGCACACTGATTTGATTTATGGTGTTGGCTTCTTCACAGCTTTGGCACAGTCCGTCATGCTTTAGGCAACAGGTGAGACGCCGATTGGCATCGGAAAGTTACGGTTGTTGTTCATGATATCATCTAAATCTTCATCATTAATGTCCACTGTTTAACAAAAGAAAAAAACACTTGAGTTCAAGATCGTTTTAGATTACAACCAAAACAGCTTTTAAAATCTCACAATAATTGAATATGAAAAATATGATTTTTTTTAGAAGATCGTTACTGAGCCCTTTAAGTTTCCTTGATACTGACATAATGACCATTTACTGTGTTTTAGAGTCCGAAAGGCTAGGACATGGCTTTGAAAAACTTATATATATTTATTTTTTTAGATCTTAAATTGTGTTATGTTGACTGCCAGGTCACTGAATATTTAAGGTAAGCAACAATGCTTAGATAGGGTGTAGCATTTCAACGACTGACTGAACCTGTTTTTAATATAATGAATCATAGAAAACCAAATTGTTGATCAGTTTTGATTCGTGTTCCAGATATTTCCATCTTACCAAGTAAAACAAAACTAAACTAAAATATGATTCATTCTTGACCACTGAATCTGTATTTCTTGACCACTGACTTCTTATGTCACTAGTTACAGTGCGAGTTCTCATTTAAAGGTGCAGAGGTTACCAAAGTTTTCTGACATGAGCCCACTTGTGTTGTTAAAGCATTTTAAAATGTATTGCTAGTTTGAAATAACCAGTAGATATAATGTCTTGGATGTCGTTCCAATCTTGTATGTTCCATAGCATACTCCAATATAAATATGCACTTTTTACAAAGGACAGGATGGTGTATAGCAATATTGTATATTCCAATAGCTTATTCGTGATTTGTGTTTATGGGTACTAACCTCTCTTGGAGCGGCCGATCTGTGCGAGTTTGGGTGCTCTGTTCATCCTGCGTGGGGGAACTGCTGCACCCCTCTCTGATCCTGCCTGGTCCGCGCCGTAAGGAATGACAGGACTGGGCCGCATTGCGCATGCGGGTGGGATTAGCTCGGGTAGTGCCGCTCCGCCGTACATATCCGCTGTCGTATCTTTGTACTACAATTCAAAACACTGTTTTTGTCAAAATGACACAAGGGCTTGTAATAATTAAGCTTTACTACCTATAGAGGATAAACAACAATGGAAAAGAAATATAAGCCAGCGCGCAAATATTCCATTATGCGCGGTAGTTTCACGTAGCATGTAAACAGCTAATACTTAATAGTACTTCTTTTTGCGCAACACACGCTACCGTACAACACGTAATACTCGCGCATTAGCGTTTCCCAACGAATATCATAGTTAATGGAAAAACTCTTCAACCAAAAACCTTAAACATTTTAAAAAGATTAGGATAGAAATATTAACAACACATACTACACAAACTAGGTCAACGCATCTTTACAAAAAACATTAACGCTTTCATTTTTCAACTATTCGTTCCATGTCCCTTTCGTGTTTACCAACACAAAGGCGCTCATACAGGTTTCTTCCGTTTGTACGTTGAAATCGAAAAAAACACTAATAAGTAAAAACCAACTAATTACAAAACACATACCTTGTTTTAAGTCGATCCTCGATGTAAAAATGTGTTTATACGCCGAGTGAAGCGAAGAACTTGTTTGCGGTATGACTAGCAGGAAGTAAACTGCTACTTCACCGCATCAGGCAGCAGCTTTGGGGATTTCCTCAGTGGTTTCTGAACGCGTCACTCACACGTTATGGCCTCTTGTGTGAGAGTGTGCTGAAGATTTTTTGTACCTGTGGGTGGACTGTACTGACACACACGACGGCTATACAACCGCACGCAAATAACCTCCCACGCATGTAGGTAGGCAGTGTGGGCCACTCAATGCATTAGTCACACATGGCAGAGGCGTTTGCATAGCCTACACCAAAGAAAGTCCAATTTCACTTGCTCTGAGCTGGAGAGCCATGGCTGTTCAATTCGTTCATTTATCTACAGCAGCATTAATTGCAAAAGCAGGAACAAACTTTGAAATGCAGTTGGCATTCGCATGCATGCAGTTCTATAACCAAAAAAATCAAGATATTAGACCCAAATGAGCAGGGTGAAACAGTGGATGGTCATAGTCAGAACAGAGACTAAAGCAAACAAAAAACTTCAATTGATATAATTGTGATGCAACAAAAAAACTACTTGTGATACTTTAGTACATCATGCATGTAACGATTCTTTCCTACTCTTCAAAATGGGTGGTGAACTGGCCGCTTGAAGCTTTATGTTGGTTTTGGTATGTTGACAGCATGAACATAACAATGTTAATTCATAAAACACTTTTTTTTTTAAACAAAGTGGAATTTATTTAAGCTTTATCATGTTTCGCCCTTATAAACATATTAGGTTTCTTCCCCATGAACATCTACAATAGAAATGACTTGTACAGACAAGCAGTGCTAATCTCTCATAAATCAGTAAACACATTTCCACAAGACATGGTTTTGCCATGCCATTTGCCTAGTTTTCACATTCACATAAACAACATGGTCATGTTTAAGTTTCAATTCTATTCAGTGCTGGTTTTGTTCATGCCTGTTTGGTAGAGGCAGAAGAGCACTGCGATATGTAGACCCTTGCGCTAAAGGTTTGGTAGTTGGGCATCTTATTTTTGCAAAGCACACTACTGATTTCCTCTTTCTCCATGAGGCATTGGCTCTGGCACAGGCATCAAGATCTTTCTTCATGATGCCATCGACGTCTTGAAGTGCAGGAGTCACTTTCAGAGGAAAACAGCCTTAACTAATTAAGTATTTCATGATTAACTGTCAAACACAGCAACTAAAGCAGAATTTTTTATTGCACCAGAATCAGTCAAAAGGAAATAATTTAGAACCTATAAAAAGGCATAGTTTGGAAACCAGACAATGTCCATGAAGAAAAAGTCTACCCTTACAAATGACCATTCTCAAGGCCGACTAGAAACTTAAAAGGTCAACATGTATTATGCTAATAAATATATTATCAGCAATACGTGTGCATATTATAAACCCCAATCACATTTAAAGCTTAATACAGTCCAAAACTGGCTTGAGGTAGTAATTCACTGAATGCATGATAGGTCTTTTATAACGAATCCTTCTGAAAGACTTTCCAGCAGAACAATGATCCCAATCATGCTTCCAATTCAACCCAAGCTTGCTTAAGGAGTAATCTGTTGAATTTAGACAAGGGGCTTCCTCCAGATTAGACTATTTTTGTTGTAATTTGAAGAAAGTATTAGCATGACAAACATCAAAATTAGATGAATAGGAAACATTTGTACAAGAAGCATATAGTTGAAGCTTCCACAGAGATATTAGAAGCACCAACCAAATTGCTTGTATTCATTTAATTTATAAACATTCCCAGAATGCCTTTTAATTGGGTTGACTATTTTGTATTGCAATTTTTGTGTTCAAGTATTTTTTACTTGTAGGTTTTTAACCAGAAATGTATTTCATAATTTATAATTTGGAATTCTGTCACCATTTGCAGTATCAACCTGTAATATCTAACTCTTCTTTTCCTCTTGACTGCTTTAGTTTACACTATTTGTCAGTACTTAGCCATGCTATCAAATTAAAAGTATGTGAAGACATGTTGAGACTGATTTGCCCTGACCAATGTAGAAATCAAATAGGAGTTACTTGGCACGTAGTTCGTTTTGATTAAAAAAATGTATGGTGATCTTTATCCAACAGGATATAAGTAGGAGTGAGACCTATTCTCTGAAATAAAACAGAAAACTGAAGCTCACTGACGAATGCAGACCAAGCACCAGCAAAATGACATCCAAGTTCTTCTTGATTATTGTCACCTTGGTCATCCTGACCACTATTCTGAGCCATCACTCAGGTAAGATGTGCAAATTGTTTTATTGTAACCATTTAGCCATATAGATTTACATTTAAGAAGTTTTATGACACAATTTTGCATTTATGGGTACTTAATTGACAAAAACATCTAACTTTAACTTAGGTGTTTTTTGGATTTGGAATCAATGCTTTTGAGTAAATGACAATCCTGCTTCTATAATTTTTCCAATAATTAATATATAAAAATCAAAGAGGAACTCTTACATTTAGTTTTATTTGTTGGACTACAATAAATATCAACAAAAATCAATAAACTAATACAATGGACAAGGAGAATCACATTTACACAATATATCACCATGAAACTCTCGGTATCAGGCTGCACACCAAGCGAAAGGGATCTTTTGTGACCAAAATATCATCCTATATAGTAAATTGTTTGTTAAACCGATCAATGCCAAGACTGCTACTTTAAATTATACCAATGATAAATTAAATTAAATTAAATTAAATTAAATTAAATGAATAAAAGCATCTACAAAAACATGCATGGCTGTGTCTACTGAACTCAGTCGAACATCTTTGACCATCTAGGGCTTATTGTAAAATGTTTGATCAAGATTTAGTTTATCTTGAAGCCATTACTGTAACATGTATTATTTGAATGTGATCTATTTCCATGTTCAATTTATTTTACATTTTTTATATTCATTAGCATGTTCAAAGAGATTACCACTCTGCAAATGTCCAGGTGAGTACTCTTGCCCTTTCACACATATGACAAATGTGCAAATTAAAAAAATTGACCTGACATCTTTATTTTCTGTATGTGCACAGCAATCCACAAAGGCAAATTCATAAAGATAGTTCATCCCTCACTAGATATTAAACAGTGTGCTTGTGGTAATATTTTATTTACATTTGGTGCTTACTTTTGATACTACTTTTTTTTAAAATAAATGCAGGTTTTAATAAACCTGTCTTTTACACAGGTGCCAATTATATGAAGCGGAGGAGATTTTCAACAAGACTGCAAGAAAACAAAAGCTCTAACAGAGAAGCAAACAACATCTTGTTCAATGCACCAACCCCTGTCTAAACTTACAGGCTTATTTCAGAACAGTATACTGGATATGTGAAATGTATCCATCCATTTATTCACCTTTTTATATGATATAAAATGCTGTATATCATGTCACAGTATCTAACAATAATTGACATTTACATACATGCTTTTTCTTGATCTTTTCTACTCAAAATATATATTTCGATTAACTGTGTGTCATTTTTATTATGTGTACATGCTACAATTACAAATGTTTAAAATAAAGTTATGATGAAACTTCCTTGCACTGCTTTTTGTCTTAGCCGTCTAAATCTAGTATTATTCCACTGGTTTAATCTTTACCCTCTAATTAATCATTTATTTATTTAGGCCATTTATAAACCCAAGTTAACCCATAAGACATGTATCTACAGGTTTACATGGTGGGAAACAGTCTGTGTACATTCGTCCATGCAGAACTATCTCAGTTTTCCATCAGCACAACAAGAATCTAATCTGATGGTCAAAGGGCATCTCTGGTTAGTTTCAATATCTTAATTCCTGACGAATACTATGAGAGTGCCATAATTAATTCCATGCTTTTTGTTATATCATGTAGGTTTGGTATTTAAAATATCTACAACAATTGTCTGTGGTTTCCCTAAATAAAAAAAAGCATTGCTCAGCATTGAGGTCATGTCTGTGAGACTAGACCAAACTCCAAGCTGACTCATCTAGTCTGGTACCTGTTTACAGTGTTTACAGTACACATCACATGACGAGTAAATGTAGCAGGGTTCTTAATATTCCCCTTAAGTTGATGTTGACATATGCAGGTAGGGCTACATCAGAGCATGGTAACTCTGCTGGTAGACTTGACAGTGTTGCAGTCTCAGTCTGTGAGTGCTGAAGGGACACTGGTGACTGTAAGTCCCACCTTCGAAGGAAGCCCTTTAATAAAATAGTAGAAACACCACCTGAAAGGAAAAAACTGCTCATTAGTTGCTTAGTTTACAGTGTTGTGTATTTATTATTCAAAAGGGACCCCTAAAGGGCCGCACTTGATTAATTGGATGTTTGAGTGGTACACCATAATCAGCACTGCCGATATGGTATGA
Organism: Microcambeva bendego; assembly: GCA_034509265.1. Lineage (NCBI taxonomy): Eukaryota > Metazoa > Chordata > Actinopteri > Siluriformes > Trichomycteridae > Microcambeva > Microcambeva bendego. The sequence continues at coordinate 18,173,143 of JAYDZG010000036.1, forward strand.
CATGGTGTGTTGTTCTGATATTAGTGAATCAGATGCAGTAGTGTTGATGGAATTTACTATAGGAAATCTTCTTACGTTTAATGCCATTTATTATTAGGAACACATTTTGTTTGAACACATCTGTAAGGTATATGAATCTTTAATTCATTAATGAATAATTGATGAACATACATGCCAGAAAGGTGTGCCTTGAGAGTATATAAAGAAAGAAATGTCTTTAACCCATTTTCAATATGTATTTGTCTACCCCAGTGCAGTTTTACCCTACATTGTAAATTAAATTCCTAAATCTAGCAGTATTTAAATGTAATGTAATGACAAACTAGGCTTTTTGGTTTGTTTGTTAAGTTTTTAATGGTGGTGGGTTTTTATGTTGGTGGATGTGTGTAGGATGCTTTGCTCTTTGGTGTTTGCCTGTAACACTATAAGAACTGCTGGAGGCTGTGTGTATGTGTGCGTGTGTGCTGCAGTGAGAACACTGTGGCATTAAAATAACACTCATAAACATAACTGTAATAATCCACACTGACACATTTCTACACCAAGTATTATACATGAAACTGATAACATTAAAATATATTACACTACCATCTGATACATCAAACCCACTGTTTATTCATTTAATAAAGTGTATGACTGTTGTCATAATTTCACTGTAAAGGTATAAAAAGACTGAGGTTTAAGAAACAATTTGCATACACAGCAAACGTTTATGACATGTATGCAGGATTAAGTATGTTTTAATCATTACATCACAAAACTGCAGCAGAGATTATTAAACTCACATTACTGACATGATATATCATATGGTATGTGTTTGACTTTATGTGTTCTTTTTTCTATTTTTATTTTCTGTTGTATTTACTCCACAATACTCCACAGACAAGGATAAATCTTTATCTCTCTCTCACCCTCTACCTCCCCCCCCCCCCAACACACACACACAAAAAACCCTCAAATATATGCTTGAATTATTGCTATTCATGCTGCTTGAAAACTTGAGATTGTGATAGGGCATTTTCTCAAGATTTAATACCAGCATGCTAAAGCAATATGCAGGTGGGGTTCAAGATGGGGCCAGGGTAACATTTGTCTGTTATTATTTACTATCATTATATTATGTATACTACCTCACAACCACTCTGAGTGCAAGGTTTTACAGTTTTAACCAGTTTTCAGCATGTTTGAAATGTCAAGATCTTTGTGACACTACCACAAACATAGTATGGGTTCAGTAGGATACCACAAATGCATTCAGGATTTTTTTTGTTTAAAAAATAAATCTAAACCCAATTGTACACCCTTCTGGTACATAAGTGACTAGGTACATGGTACATAGGTTTCTGGGGTGGGCCACAAAGTAGAAGTGTTGTTGTTCTCCAAGAAATCAGTATTTTATGAACATTTGCTGCCCCACATTACAAAGACAAGCCTGGACTGGACTGACCTGCCTTCATGGCAAAACCTTCATGTTCTTAGGTTTTGGTAGGGATTTGTATTAAAATCATAAAAGCATTATTTTGGAATTGTATTTTTTTTAGCCTTATGCAATTTCAGGGGACAAAATGTTAAAAACATGTGGGTAGTGACACAGGTCAATATACATTCTAAAAACAGGACACATGATGCTTTTGATTTCACATAATACTTGTCAGAGCTGAAAGATTGTGCAATTCAATAGTTGGTTTATAGAAAGACTTCATATTTTGTACCACAATGTGCATCGTCCCGTGACATCCGAACGGGTATATATATATATATATAAAAGAGCCTTTGTATCATATCATTGAGATCAAGTCATAGTACATGTTTAGTTTTATTCCCATGGACTACTGAGTTTGTAAGTAGACCTACAGTTCTCAGTTTGACTTAAGGTAGAAGTAGAAGGTTCTGTATTTTCAGTTACACTCACTCAACCACTTTATCCTG
>JAYDZG010000036.1:18189000-18199926 GCA_034509265.1 Microcambeva bendego
AGTTGGTTGTATTGATTATGGCCAATATTTGTGCAATGGCTCTGATTGATTTTTCATCTTCTGTCAGCTTAACAATACCTGGTTTTTCACCCATAGACAGCTCTCTGGTTTTAATGTTTATTATTCTTCTAACTATAAATGCACATCTGCACAAGCAAATTTGAATCTGAGTGTAGACATTCAGCACTGTTCCAATATTTTTGGAGGGGAAAGTACTTGCTCTGATTACCACCTGCACTCAAAAGATTACAGACCTGTATAACCAAAGTCAAATTTGAGCATACTTGGCCAATGTCAGAATCTGTATCACTATTTTTAAATGTCATTAATCTTCATCTTAATCTTAATTACTATGTTATAATTGATGTCTACATATAGAAGTTTATAAATGGGCTTTGGTTGATTTTGTTGTGTTTGTAAGTTACTTTAACCCACAAGAAAAAATACAATTGGTAAAAAAAAGTTTATTGCCAAAGGACTTCTTTATAGCATTGTGTCAGACATGATCTGTGTGACATCCTCAAACATGTGAGCAGAGTAATCCTCTCATTGGTTCTGAGCTAGTATTACTATTGCCACTTTTGTTTCTGTTTCCCAATTCCAGGCAGTAAATCGGAGAGTGTATTTCCATCGCTTGGTTTCCCCAGAAAGAAAAAGCAGTGTTTCAGGATTTTCAGTATTTCATTTAAAGTGTCCGTGCATGAACATAAAACCGGGTCAGGGACAGCTTTTAGTAAGTATTAAAAGTTTCTTTCTTTCATTTTGGCATAAATTTGACCATTTTACACTTTTGCATGCACATTTTAAAGTTTGATACAGGACTAGTTATATTTGTATTATGTTTATTCATATTAAATCTGTATACTATGTGTTCAGGGAGGATATGATAGGATGGTTGAATGAAAGATAAATACAGACCAAGACACTAATCATTTTGAATACAAATATTTACATTGAAATAAATCAGAAAAAAATACTTCAATACTAGAGCATAAACTGTATGTTTGTACTTTGTGCAAGTAATTGTTTGCAGGTGCTTAGTTGCATTAATACATAAATACATTTATATATTGTGATGTTTTGAAAAACATAAATTTAGAATCTGTGATTCGTACATTTCCTTTAAGTGAGAAAATTGCATGCATTTACTGACACAGTAAAAAAGTTTTACCGATAAATTTAATTGTATTTATGTAAGAAATGGCTGCCTTCACAATCCAAAATGTTTGGACAGATGCATGTGAGAACTTTGTAGAATATTTAAGACTTATATACAGCAATATGATGGTGAACTGGTGATCAATGATCAGTAAATCACTGGAATTTCAGGTAAATTGTCAAATTACAGATTCTTTTTTTGTTGTTGTTGCATTGTTCCAGCTCTTCTAGAAATGCGGTATACTTTCATCAACAAAACTAGTGTGACTTGTCTTTGAGTGTTTTTAGAGTTTTAAGAATGGAAATAAGTCTTGATTTTCAACAGTAACATTCAGTCTTTGTTCTCTCTGCCTTCCTCAGCTTTCTGAGCCATGGGAATGAATGCAAATAAGCTACTCTCTGTCTCCTGCCTACTCTTTCTGGCTAGATGTTGCAACGGAGGCAAAATCTTAGTGTTTCCTGAAGAGGGCAGCCATTGGGTTAACATGCAGATCATACTCAAGGAGCTGCACGACCATGGTCACAGCCTAACCGTGGTGCGATCTTCAAATAGCTGGTTCATCCAGAACGACTCTACACTTTACACCTTTATTACAGTTAACAATACTCAGGCAGAGGATGCTAGCTCTGGGTTTATCGAAGCCTTGATGCAGAGATCTCTTTCTGTACATAGGATGACACCCATTCTGCGCTTTCTTGAACAGCAGAAGGATGTGACAACCATGTTAAATATTTTTCACAGTGGAGCTCTTAGTCTTATTTCTACCATGCTGGATGACTCCTTACTTATGGGACGGCTACGGAATGCTGCTTTTGACGTCCTGCTAACTGACCCTGCTTTTCCTGCAGGGGTTCTTCTGGCCCACTACCTTCATTTACCAATGGTGTATAATGTGCGCTGGCTCAATGCTGGAGATGCTCATATGGCCATAGCACCATCCCCACCTTCACATGTTCCCATGTACAACTCGGTTTTCAACAACAGAATGACCCTCATTCAAAGAACTGAGAACTTCCTGCGATACTTAGCCAGCATGCTCCAAGAGCAATTTGTGATTGTCCCTATTTATGAAGAATTGCTCAAAATGCACTTTCCATCAGGATCAGACCTCCTAACTATGCAGCGTTCAGCAGACATTTGGTTAATGCGTGTTGACTTCATTTTCGAGTTCCCAAGACCTAGCATGCCTAATATAGTTCATATAGGTGGATTCCATTGTCACCCGGCCCAATCTCTCCCTGCAGAGTTGGAGGATTTTGTGAACAGTTCTGGAGAACATGGGGTAGTGGTCATGTCCCTGGGAGTTCTGATCACAGCCCTTCCCAAAAAAGTTACAGAAGCAATCGCTGCTGCTTTTGCTAAGCTACCGCAAAAGGTCATCTGGAAGTATGTAGGTGAGCGGCCATCATCTCTGGGTAACAACACTTTGCTACTTAAATGGCTTCCTCAAAATGATCTCCTTGGTCATCCAAAGACTTGTGCATTTGTCTCTCATGGTGGTACCAATGGAATATATGAAGCTATCTATCATGGCGTTCCTGTGTTGGTTTTGCCACTTCTCTTTGACCAGTTTGACAATGCAGTTCGACTAGAGGTTCGAGGGGCCGCTAAAGTGCTTGATGCTGGCATATTAACATCAGAAGATTTTCTCAACAGCATCAAGGACATCATTGAAAATCCATCGTACCGAAGAAGCATGCAGAAACTCTCAGAACTTCACCGGGATCAACCACTTTCCCCTTTAGACAGTGCCACTTACTGGATTGAATATGTTATGAGGCACCAAGGAGCAAGACACCTTCATTCAGAAGCTTACAGTCTATCGTGGTATTCCTACCACAGTCTAGATGTGTTGTGTTTTCTGTTAGTCATAATTACAGCCCCAATCTGGGCTTCAGTGATCCTGTGTAGACTGTTTTGTGGTACATCTAAAAGAAAGCAAAAGAAAGACTGACCTGAGAATTAATATTTCAATTGTATATATATATATTTTTATGTATGCTGTGTTAATCGTGTATCCTATAATTTAAACAGACTCATAATAATTGTACACACACTGATCAGTCATAACATCATGACCACCTTACCAATTGTGTCGGTCCCTCAGAAGCTGCAGTTTTGAAGATGCTCTGACCCAGTCACCTACAAATCAATCACTGGATAAGCAACATCACAATTTAAACTACACTATAAACTGATTTTAGTAAACATTTCAGTAACTCACTGGTGGCAGACAAAATAGACAGCAATATATCACAATCCAATGTGTAATAAATGACAACTTGCTAAAGCATAGTATGGAATCATAATACTAATAAATCTCTATAATGTAATTTTACTTTCACATTTGTTTTAAAATTGATCTTAATTTAAATACATCTCAAGTATATTGTTTATCTGACATTTACTTAGGAGACTTTTTAAAATTCAAAACAACGTATATTGATGACTATACAAAATCCAAGCAATTGAGAGAGTTCAGAGTGCACTAACTAGTTCAGAAACTAATGTTAAATGACTTCAACCTGGCTCACAGGTTCATACCAATTCATCCAAAAGTGTTTGTTGGAACGAGGGTCAGGACCCCGATATGTTCACAGGGGCACATCAATGCTGGTAGTATCATGCTTTTATAGATGAATGCTGTGGTAATTTTTAGCAGATGTCAAAAGACATCTAACACATTGGTTTTCGAAATGCTTTCCAAACAGGCCTGGGGTCCATATTGTTATTACTGCTTTTTCTCCTATAAAACATTTATGTCAAGTTAATTTTTATAGTATTATAATAAACAATACTTTTATTCTGGCATATTTCATCTGATGTGTGCCTCACTTTTATGACCTCCTGGATGAGTCCTCCACATGCTCTTTATTGATCTAGTTTTAGTAATAGGCAAGCCCCTTCTGAAACTGTTACCAGTTTTTTAAGCTCTAATATTATTGTGATTTACTGGAGTCATAGAACCTCAAATTTCCAACCATGTTTCAATAACTTTCTTTTCTATCATTCAGAAATGTCTTTTGTTAGGAATTGTACAGAGACCTTCCTGGTTAGATAAGTTTAAAATAATTCTTTAAAACATATCAAATTTCCTTTTTAAAAACTGTATTTTGGTCGCATGTCTTGTAATTTGTTTATACATATTTAAATTCTAACACAGAATAGCAACTAGTGATTCATGGCACTCTATAAACTGTGTGAAAGTGTTGTTGATACTGAGCTAAGCTTCACTGCAATGGGAAATAAGACTTCTTTGTTTTTGATTTCATGCTCTACTTCTGAGCATTGATTTACTTTCTCTTAGTTGTATGTTACATAAGACCCTTCAGAATATCCTAAACTTCAATTGATTTCACATTTGACTCATTAGCTCTGCATAATGTTAGGCTTTGTCAGTCTGCCCATTGATTATCGATGGCAGGAATGTTTTAGAATGGCGGTAAATCTCAATCCTTCTAAACAACAGGTGGATTTTACTACTTATTTATTAAAACATTGTCACTAATTGCACGTTCTTGCTGAGGGGAAGAAAAATGATTCTACAAACATTTATAAATGTTTTTTACACAAGTAGTATGATGTTTTAAGATCTGTGGGGTTGGTTTGTTCGTAGTGCCACCCTGTGACCTTGATTATGGGCCTATATCTTTGACAACACTCTATATCTACTCCAGTGCAGCATATGTATAGCAGAGGTAGTGTGAGCTGTGGACAATGTTCATTCACATAATCCAGAAATTGACAGACTTTACATTCAGTGTTTTTTTATGACTTGAAATACTCAGGTCTGTGTACATAGGTTCAAGGGGCTTCAGTCCAGCACCAAGATTCTCAACTTCTCAAAACTTTAACATTTGGATGGCCGCTGGTCACCTGGGGGCCATCTAGCGACAAAATTGGAACATTTTTGCTAGGGAGAGATGATCAGACTGTGTGGGTGGGGTCTTCAAATGCTGTTTAAGGACTCTGATTGGCAGAATACATAGTTGACAAAGGTTTAGGGCTGCCGGTCGGACAAGGCAGGTTGGACGAGGCACCCCTCGAATGTGATCAAGGATCCATATGCATAAATAATGTAGATAAAAAGAAACAAGTATTGTTGAGTATTATTTTTGTATGTGTTATATAATAAAAAAAAATTAGCAGATGTGGATTGTGATTCAATTTTTTAATATATAATATTTTTAATTGTATTAATAAGTTCATAAATCTTTACACAGAGAACAAATCAAAACTCGGTGTATTGAAGGGGCTATGTGTCACATGGGAAGTAGACATAAGGGTGTTTCACATGTCTCTCTGCAGCCCTTCCGTCATTGAGAACACTTTGGCCCAACTCATATTCCTCCCCAGCATGCAGGTCTTTTTTTTGTTCTGGAACAGAAAGGCTTCAGGATGTGGCTGCACAAATGCAGTAGAAATAGTTTCCTGCTGGGGGAAATGATCTAAAATTTCGACCAGCTCCTCATAGAATGGTGGATAGACATGCACTTAATATTATTACTCATTTACAGAGGTCTTAGTACACCAAACACATCCGAGACATACAATGTAAGGTAAGGTGACACTTTTATTCTGGTTGGATTGGCCTTTATGGAGTGGTTTGGTCATTAATAAATATATGGATTTATGTTTTTAATATGAATATTTTCCAGGTGTGCTATTATACAAGGAATTGCACCATGAATACAAAGTGAGAGGCTGAAAGTCTAATCTGAAGGCAGCTAAATAATTAAATCTTTGTCACATGGCAAACTCATAGAAATCATGTTTCTGAGTAAGTAACACATGTTATGTATTTTTATTATACAACATAGATTCATAGCGTATCTTTTGCAACAATGCTAGCCAACCAAGAACTACCGCTGGCACTGCAGTAAAGCACCGCTGGATACAGGATATGGTTTAACATATAGCGCATTCATCAGAAGTTCATTTAAGGACACATTTTTAATGTCTTTACAGACCTGACTAATGGGAGCTGCCATATTCCTCTGGAAACAGATCAAGATGGTCTAACCTACATCTACAGCCTGGCCTTCTCTCTGGGTCTCCCAGCTAATCTGCTTTCCCTCTGGGGGCTGTACCAACTAGGTCGCTCAATTGAAAGCAGCACACAGCAGGTTTACATCCTTAACCTTTTGCTGTCAGATCTTCTTCAGCTGCTCACCTTGCCTCTGTGGATCCTTTACCTTCAAAGAGGGCACCACTGGCCATATGGTTCTATTACCTGTCAGTTGGTGGGATACGTCTTCTACGTAAACATCTACGCAAGCGTAATCTTCTTGTGTCTCATCGCCCTGGACCGATGTCTGGCCATTGTCTACCCGCTAAGCAGCCGGGGTGTCAGAAAGGTCCGGTTGTCTGCATTCTCTGGAGTAGTAGTTTGGACTCTCATATTTCTCTTCTGTCTAATTGGTCTCTACCCATCTGTGTTTGAACACAAGATGGGCTTGTGTCTGGAGCAATACCCTGTCAGTCTAAGATACGCCTGCTTTAAGATAGCCACAGTGGCACTGGGTTTTCTACTGCCCTGCTCTATACTAGGGTAAGTGGGTCAAATAAACAAAGCAACTTTGTTTCTAAAATATTTTATTATATGATATTCAGATTAATTGTATGAGGAATGTTCAAAAAGTTTCCACACTTTTGAGGGTAGGAAGAATTGTAATTGGTAGAGAGAGCTTATAGCGCCATCTAATTTCAAACCTTTTGGACACTCAAATAAGCTTTTTTTATGTGATTTATGTGAAAGTTATCTAAAAGCAGTGGTGCATTAATGGCATCATGCTCAACCAAACAAAATTTAATTATGTGTTATATTTTAAAAGTATGCCAATTCCTCCCCAAATCTCTATGAATAAAGTAAGCAAGAAATCATTTTTGTAGTTAGATTGAGACTTTTACAGTATTGTTGTAATTTGCAGGTCCGTGTGCTTAGAAAAGCATTGTTTTTACTAGTAGTATGCATTGCCTTTGTTCATATGTGCCCCTCTGTCTTTTTCTCACAGCTACACCTCTGCCAGAATTTGGGTAACTCTACGCAGCTCTCCTTCCATTTCAGACCATGAGCGCCGCAAAATTGTGGGCACCCTGACAGTCATTACCATAATTTTTATTTTGGTCTTTGGTCCCTATCACATGGTGGGAGGTTATAGATTTGTGGCACTGATGATAACCAAAGACCAGTGTACACTGGAACGGTCGATCTACCTGTACTACAGGATCTGCTATGGACTAACCAGTCTTAATACTCTGTTAGATCCCCTCTTTTATATCTTCCTTTGTCAGAATGCCCGTCTTGAACTGCAGAAGTCTCTACCCTGCCTGGGCAGGGGTTCCATGCGCACCCAGGTCTAACAGCCTGTTTACTGATGCACATACATTTAAAAGGTTATCTGGGGTCATCAGGTTCAGACTGGTTTGTTTGTTTTTATGTGATTTTTTAAAACATTTCTTAAACGGCATATCGTTATGTGGAAGGAATGGCATTTCAGGACTTAGGGAGCATACCTGGATTAACAGGTATGACAACTCACATAGGCTACATAATGTGTCATGGGCTACTTAGCTAATATGTTGTGCTGTAGTCTTTCCCTTCATTTCTGAAGTAACAACACTGTCTGGCAAGCGTGACAGCTAGTGCTTGTGGCATTTCTGAACTGTTCAAATACTCCACACTTCATATTGAGAAGGATTATGCTATGTGTATTGTATAAATATTTGTAAGTTTTTATATTTATAAATACCTTACACAGGGACATTGCTAACAAATGTTGGTTTAATCAATGACCCTAATATAACCATGTTAAGGTATAGTCATTACAACAATAATAAATGTTAGAACTACTATTACATGTGTGCTAAATTAACAAAAATAGTAAAATGTAAATACATCCGATTAATGCCAAGGACCAGAGCAGCCATGAATGTGGCCAGGATAAACTGGAAGAAGATGCATAGAAAATAATTTCATGATATATTGAAACTGCTTAAGCTTGACAAGGGCTGCAATGGTTCTGGCACCTGTCAGTGGAAACTTACATTTACACCCAAGAGTTCTTTAGTCCTTTATATCTTTAGCACATTGCTAAAGCTGGAGGAAATCAGAGTAAACAGAGCACCCAGCTGAGACAGAAAACCAAGCAGTCAGTACTTCAGAGAACATGTTGCTCTATAACACTTTCTCCACCAGTGATGAGCTTTTTATGTGTAACTGTGTAATTACACATGTAACAATTACAAAAAAAACATATTTAGCTAATTCTGAGTTTGTAAAATGCACTGGACTCTGTTGTTTGTATTTACTGGTTGCAAACTTTATTTAAATAAAATGACTTGATGTATTGACTGACCAGCTTCATTGAATTTTGTAAAAATCAACAAATTAATTTTAAAATAGTGGCATATAACACAGGCAAAAATAAGTGTGAAAGGGTTAAAGCATATTTCCATGTCACAAAAAGGTGAAAAAGTAAAGGGTGAAAATTTGACAAGATGGAATCATGGCTCACCCGGTTGTACCTGTATCTGGCTTTGACAAAATTGTCAATCACTTTGAAAAGAACATTTCTACATGCAAGATTGCAAATAATTTAGGTTTTTCACCATCTACCATAAATAATATTGTGAAAAGATTCAGGGAATGAGAAATTGCTGAAAACCACAATCAAATGTGCCTCACCTTTGAGCCACTTGGTGGTGTAATGTAACACAGTCCACAACTGTATCCAGAAAGGCAACCTGAATTTCTACTATAGCTCATCTCCACCACACTTAAGGACTTTGGAAACATGTGCTGTGGACAGAAGATAAGAAAACACATATGTTAAGTTTTCTGCAGCAAATACGTTATGTAATTAGCAGAAGGTGTAAAGAAGTAGAAGGTGTAAAAAGGCATAATCTATGGTACGGGAGACTTTGATATGTATGAAGGTACTATTGACACAGAAGCACAAACTGAGATTTTAAGGAGACACTGGCTGCCATAAGGTGATGTATTTTTACAGGAAGTCAGTTATTTCAACAAGAAAGTGTTACATGTGCTACCACATAGCTACAAAGTACAATTAAGCTGCTCAGTGAAAACATTTTCTTTGTACTTTTGTAATTTTAATAACAATTCAACAGAATTCCCAAATCACAGCACTATTTTTATTGTATTTTATAAAATGTATCTTATAGAAAACTTTGAGTTTGAGTTTAAATAAAAACTCTGTATTGATTTGTGAACATTGAAATTTATTTGACACAATAATTCAGATCTCCTAATTAAGGCTTGAAATTCACAAATGTTAAATTTTGTTGGTGAATGCAAAGACTACATCAGGACAACAAAAGGAAATTCCAAAATGAATCATCAGTGACTTGGTTTTCCTATTTTGCATCAACATTTTAGCATTGCTGTATATGTTTTGAAACTGAAGAACTTTACAGATAGCTTTTGAAAGTGGAAAGCACATTTGAGCTGGAAAGCAAACATTTCAGGCAGCAAAACCAAACATGTCATTGACTTAGTGAATATTCTATTGTGGTGTCGAGTGGAAAATATGTGGAAAAGTAAATTGCAACCAATGGAATGCTATAAAAATAACACTAAAAAGATACACAACCAGCACTAAATCCGTAAGTAAGATCCATCTACCAGGTTTGTGACGTGTGTTCTACTCTTGAGAGTCTCATGTGGTCCATAAAAACTCAAAATGAATGAAAACAAATTAGATTGAACTTATTTGAACTCTGATTTTGCAGAGCGACCAAATGAATGCAAGCATTTGAGGATATGGGGCTTTTACCAGAATCTTATTTTAGTTTCACCACTATTTTAGTTTCGTTGTACAACTACAATGACAATAAAGACGATATTTTCATATCTTAGTATTTGAAAACTAAGCTACCGCTGTGCAGTAACCAGTTCAGTAAATAATATATATTAACTCACAATTTAAACTACTTATATTCTAAAAGAAAAGAACACTGAACAGACCCATATAAAATAAATCTAGCATTGAACAAAATTCAACACGTGTATTTTATGGCCAAAAGTATGTAGTATGTAGACATCATAAGCTCCTGGCCTTATTGCTTCTAGTACAACCTATATTTATCTGGAAAAGAGTTCCAAAAGATGTTGTTGTATATTGAAATGTTACCTGTATTTAATATAGTTGTTTCAGTAGAGAATTAGGGCTCTGTGCATACCCCTGGAGTTTCTCCAAACCAAATTTGGAACTGTATTTAATTTGGAAAAAAAAATCAGTGATGTGAAACAGAGGCCTCTAGCTATTATGCATAAGACTTACGGTATGAAAATTCCACAGAGCTTTTTTCCCCCACAGTGCCTCAAACTAGGTTGCCAGGTGAATAGTTTTGGCACATTGGATTTTAGCCTTAATATTTTCCGTATGTCGTTTGTCAAATCCCACTTGTGACAACTACTAGTAATGCATAGAAACAGTGAGATCGATATGTTTTTTCAGTGCCTTTTGATTTTGTTTTATCTACGTACATTAAATATATATAGACTGTGAATTCTAATAATAACAACTGTGAATCATGAGTGGCACGGTAGCTTAGTGGGTAGCACTGTTGCGTCACAAAGAGAAGGTCCTGGGTTCAATCCCTGAGTGGGGCAATCTAGGTCCTTTCTGAGTGGAGTTTGCATGTTCTTCCCGTGTCTGTGTGGATTTCCTCCGGGTACTCCAGTTTCCTCCCACAGTCCAAAGACATGCCACCAGGTTGATTGGAGACACTGAATTGTCCTG
>JAYDZG010000036.1:18256058-18271555 GCA_034509265.1 Microcambeva bendego
AATGTAAAGTGATTTTATTTCCTACCATGTGTACACCAATAGTATTCTGTTACCACAGATAACATTGCAGCTAGTTGATGAACAGTTTGATTCTAAACACAACCATTTCAAGTTTTCATAGCAAGTGAAAATAAAGTAAACGAAGTGCTGCATTTTCTAAGCTTTAACTCTCATCTTTGCCCCTGAATCAGCTGGTTCTTGTTTCCCACCCAAAGCTATAAGTTGTACAACCATCTTTTCACTGATTCTACGAGTGTAAACTACAAAAATATACATTTATAGGAATTTTTTGACCACAGTTTATCTTGGAATGTAACGTGTACATATATTGGTGGTTTACTGTAATTTAAAATAGTTTCTTAGTTAACAAAGTAAAATCAATCCATGTGTAGTTTACATTAGTATATCAATGCAACGAAATAGATAATGTAAAGAACATGGAAAATGTATAAAATAGGACCTGTCTCGATTAATCGATTGTCTGTGTTTTTCTCACCAGATAGGGCTTTGGCCTGACAGTCTAGTGCTGAAATGGTGAAAATCTTTGTTGGCAACCTTTCCCAAAACACAACTCCAGAAGAGCTGCGCTCCTTGTTCTCCCAGTATGGTAAAATAACGGAGTGTGACATCTTGAAGAACTTTGGCTTTGTCCACATGGAAAGCAAAGCCGAAGCTGAAGAGGCTATTCGCAACCTCCATCATTACACGCTCAATGGTCTTGCTATGAACGTGGAGATGAGCCGAGGAAAGCCCAAAGCCTCCACCAAACTCCATGTGGGCAACATTAGCAGTTGCTGTTCTAACCAGGAGCTGCGGGCCAAGTTCGAGGAGTATGGGCCTGTCGTTGAGTGCGACATAGTGAAGGATTATGCCTTTGTTCACATGGAGAGAGTGGAGGACGCAATGGAGGCCATCCGAGGCCTTGACAACACAGCCTTTCAAGGTGAACCCACTAGATTGTGTTCGTTTGTGATAGACAGAAAATTAGAAAAATCCGACAGCGGTTATGTGTGTGTAGAAGCATGCGTTTGAAAATCTCGAATCATTTGGCTTCTATTTATAAGTTGTCCATTAATGATTCTGAGCATTGAGTAACCATTAAACTTGCATATTTGGGTTCACTGTGAGCAGTAGCCATCATTCAGCTGGTCTAAACATTTGCTGACGGAATCTATTTTTTTGATATTAAGTTAATTAGGATTAGACGTAACTCATGAAACTGCTACACATCATGTGTACTTGCCAGTTCACAACTCGAATTAGAACACGAATAGACCAGTTCTTCTCAAGCTTTGTCAGCCGGCCTGCAAAAAACGAGATGGACTTTGCAAGTCTAATAATGTAAGGGCCCTTAAGATGTAGATGCAAAAGCTGCTGAACGATGTCGCCAAATTAACGTGGCTCTGGTAATCTTAAATCGAATTAGATTTTTCAGCACTGTATTGCATTCAGATTAGAGACATCTGTAAGTAACGGTAGGTCTTTCACTAAGGCTTTGGCCGTCCCAAGCCTCCAACACAGCATTACTCATTTTTTTTAGAAGCTTGCATGTATATAGTGGTGGTAAGTGCTCTCTAATTCTTCGTGTTGGTGTTTAAAATACTTTTCAATATCATTATTTTTTTTAATTTATTTAAAATATTTTTTTATATTAAGATCTTTGATCTGATTGATTGTCAATCATTTGTTTTATCTGGTTTCCTTACATTTTGCGCGAAGCATCGTGTAAATAAAGTAGATACACTTCTAACCTAAAGCGATTTTTCCGATTTAAATGTAATTTTATTTATTGCTTTTCCCTTTGACATACATTTGTAGACATGTACATTTTTTTACTTGCAATAAATGTGGATGGAACTCCCTCCATAAATGCACACCAGCAATGCAGAATGCATTGTCTCATGAACGCCACGATATTTTTTTGTGTCTAGCCTAAGTCTGCATCTGAATAGGCATCACAGAGCGTTAATAGGCAGATTTTGAAAAGCTACAAGTTGAATCTGTATGCCCGGGCAGTCTGGAGATTTGTTTCAGGCCTTTGTGGTCTCGCTGTAGTTTCACTCGGGCATTACTCTTTCTAATAGTAAGTAGTGTAACTGTTTAAATGAACTGTACTCTGCTCATACTGATGTGTACGCTTTGCTTATATTGTGTAAATGAGGCTTAAATGTCTTTGTTCGGATTTGTTGAGAAACGTGTTCGAAATTATTTTTCGTCTTTCTCTCCCTCTTAAGGCAAACTGATGAGCGTGAAGCTTTCGACTAGCCGCCTGCGTACAGCGCCGGGAATGGGTGAAAGAACGGGTTGTTATCGGTGCGGGCAGGAGGGCCACTGGTCCAAAGAATGCCCCCTGGACCAGAATGGTTCATTTCGCGAAGCACAGGGCACGGAGGGATATGGTGCGCGCAGCGGTGGTCACGGTCTCCAGCGCGGCTTCAGCGGTGAACAAAACTTTAGCAGTAGCTATGCGCCTACACAGGATTTCACCCAGAGTGGCAGTTATGGGAATCCCGGGTACGGCAGTAACATGGGCACAGGGTATAACGGTGCGATAAGTTACGGTGTCGCCGCGGGCTATAGTATGGGTGTGACGTACGGAAATGAGTCCGCGTACAGCAGCGGTAGCGTTGGCTATGGAGATGCTGTGTCTGGCTATACTGTGCGTCGGGCGTCCTACGACGAGCGGGATCCGTACGGGGTGGTGGACTACTATGAAAAGTTCCGTGCCCGTCCGTACGAAAGCGGTTATTTTGACGATCGACAAGTCCAAGTCCCAGTTCCTGCCCCTCCGCCACCTCCTCCTCCTGCCCCTATGTCCTCGCCCGTTAGCACCGATCGTGTATCCTCGTCTAGCTTCGACATGTATGAGCGCAACCCCTTTGCCACTTCAGCTTCTGCTTCTTCGTACTACAGCCGCGATAGGAGCCCGATACGCCGGCTTGCGGGCGAGACACAAGGATTAGCATACGACCGTGCGCCCATCACCACCGTGTCTTCACTTTCCCGGAGCAATGTATATGACATACCTCGGGATCCTTACACCGACCGGCCGCGCTACACCTATTAACCTAGCCCCTGCGTGTGATTGCAGACTAGTACAGTGGATGTTCAGCAAGTTATTGATGGTTCTGGACTTTCAGGCGTGTGTAGCATTCTGTATAGAAACCATGCTATATAAATAAAATGTTCGAATTTGTGGTCAGATGTGTTACTCTTTATTGTTTTCATGATGCAGACAAGATTAACTAGTTGTCATTTTAATAATGGTGTGTTCAGTTTGAAGGTATTCCTCACCCTGCATTGACAACAAAGTTGACAGGTGACATTTGTTCATGCAGAAATACAACCCGGGCCGTATGCTGCCGACGCGTAAAGGCTGCAACTTGGCTTTTCCATTTCCATTTTTTGCATTTAGCATCTTAGTCAGTGCTTCCCTCAATTCATATTTCCTTACTCTAATACAAATAGAAAACCTGAGTTAAAGACATGACTAGGAAAGTATGCTTTAAGGAGGTAAGTGAAAGATTAGTAAACATTATATATATATAGTATGTTGTAAAGTTTAGGGCTTTGTAGACAATTGAAGACTTTGAAAAAGCCGTTTAAAAGAAAACTCTTCAACCAGACGGTAGATTTATTCCATTACATCAGTACCTGTGCACAGACGAGTACTGATACATGTGCCTGATTTAAGGTGTCGTTCAAGATGAGCCAGACTAGTGGCCCAAAAATTAGGAGGGACAGAACAAAGTTTGAGAAGTGCTGGTAGGTCAGGGATGGCCTGCATCTGGCTCAGCAGGCAAGTTTTTCTTTAAATCAATGCTTGGTGCTGGTGGTTCTAAACCAGCCGTGTGTTTTGAATCATTGGTGGACATGACTGATCCAGTCGTGAGTTACATGAAGGACCAGACAAATGACTGGATCCTCCTGATGTACCAGCATAAAGAATTTCTGAATTGTTTAGATGATCCACCAATGCTTTTTTTGAGGTTTCCTATTTCTAAGTTTTCAGAGTTTGCATTTATAGAGATGAGAAATCCTTACAGGTCATCGACTGGAAGATGTACTAACAACGTAGGAGTGAAGCATCATATTGAGACTAATTCATAGTTGTAACACTTGGTAGTGCTTTTTCACATAAAAGAAAGTCAAACGTTTGTAGTCTAATTTTTTGCATGTCTTTTATGTAGTTCTCAAATGTAACATGGTTAAATATTTCTTATTCCTTGCCTATTAGTTGGAACACAGGGTGAGTCATGCCTCCACAGTCACTTCTTTTAACTTTGTTTGCTATTCATAAGTTCTGTTAGAACTGAAATTATTTTTTTTTGAAAAAGCTGTGTTTGATATTTGACTATTTGCTCGATATCCTTACTATAAATAAAAATTCAGTTTGTTGGATATGAATCAAACAATTAACAGTGCTTAACTATCATTGTATGTGCTATTTTACTAACTGTTTCACATATTTCAAATACTTGCATTGATTTTTAACACCCTCGCCTCCCATGGACGTCAAATTAAGGTGTAGTCCAGATTCATTTGACACACTTGAGTTCACTCGGCCTTCCCGCTGAGTATGTAGGGGACTGAGCCAATTCCTAATTTCATTTTTTTTTTCTTTGGTTCAGTCCAGCTAAATTGGCCCAGTCTTAAATTTTACCACGTCGGTCGCTACACTTGATGATGTGCTGTATTTATCCTAAACAAGTATCCCCCAGTTAATTTACATCACATTTCCTAAATATTTAAACTGGAACACAGAAAAGACTTTACTTAAGTGGACTAGATCTTAATCCTGATCAGATAAATGTTGGGGTGCTTATTTGAAATGTTGTAATCTGTTGTACTTAGTGTGTAATTTTTTTGACCTTGCATGTTTGACATACAAACCTGTTTTCAGAAATGTCCGAGTACATTTGGTAAAGTGTAAAAAGAATGTTACTCGTTAATTCTTTTGATTTAGCCGATACAAATGGAACAAATAAGTTTGTAGGGTTTTATTAGTACTATTGTTTCTTTAAACAGAAATACATGTGCAATCTATTTAATAAACGCGGGACAAAATCCGACTAAATGGATAAAAGGTTTCTAGAATATTTATGTTACAGTGATAACAGATGAGGAAATCTGGGGATAAAATATGATCTAGAATATTCTTGATGGAATTGCTAATCGGTTCAAAAAGATCATTTCTCACTGTAGGATTCTACTTAATTTCGTTTTGTGGTCTCCAGTTATATAAAAAAATTGGAAATCCAAAGAAAATTACTCACATGTACACTCTATGTTTATCAGTTAATAAAGCTTAAATTGAATGAACATAACAGATTTTTCTTTTTTACCTTACTATACAGTGTCTGAACATTTCTGGAAATGGGGATTATAGTTAAACAAGTAGATCTAAAGTTAGTCTTGGAAAGTTGAAGGAAATTAAGCAGTAAGGATTAGTTCGACTCTCAGATTTACCTACTGGCAGATCAGTGTACAGTGCATTAAAAGAGTAAATCTCAGCTATGACCTAAAATGTTAAAATAATCATTATTAGTAATTACAAATTTGTATTGTAATCTTAATTGGCAGGTTTAAAAACTCTGTTGTGGCTCTTGCTCAGAATCTAAACAGCGGTTTGTTAATGGAGAAGAAAATGTCCTCCTTATGGATCAATCTTTCTACTTTGTTCTCATTTATTTGTATTTTCTTTCTTTAGATTTCACATAAATGTCTGTTGGTCATTACAGATTATTGTTTTCAGAATGTTTAATCACAATAAGAAATTTTGAATGATTTCTGTATGTAAGCAATGACATGGCGAAGGTGTTGGGCTTCAATCAGCACAAAACATTGGAATCATATTTGTAATGAATATGTATCGACAGTGTATTTCATGTGCATTTTCAATAAAATATATTCTGCTTACGTATGTACAGTGTATTTTACACGTATATGTGTTACTAAAATACTTAAATTACATCAGAGATGAAACCCTGGGGCTTTCATGTAGATACTCCGGCTTTCAGTCCTCAAAACCTGGACTGAAACACTTTCTCATTTCCATTATTATTGAGACCAAGATTTGTTATTACTACTTACTGTTCTGTTCTGTTCAGTTCTTTTCTTTAACCCCTTATCCTATTTTGTATTTGGAAGGGGTGCTGGAGTCTATCCCAGCTATTCAACGGGTGCCAGACACACGGTAACACAGAGATAACTCATTGTTTAAGAAATATAATTAGTGATGTAGAGGACAATTTAAGACCTACTTACTAGTTGGATGGATAAATTAAATACAGTTGCCATGACACTGAAAATTTAGCTCAGGTCCATCTCATTTCGACTGATCATCCTTCAGTTGTTTTAACAACTTGAATCCACTTGACAACTGGAGTCCACCTGTAAAAAAAATCCACTTGCTTGGACATGGTTTGTTCTTGTTCTTGTACTTCTGATTCTTTGCAAAATAAAAATTCTTATTCTGTTTTGAAAAGGCACACACCTGTCTATGTAAGGTCCCATAGTTAACAGTAAATGTCAGCACACAAACCAAGCCATGAAATCCAAGGATTTGTCTGTAGACCCTCCGAGACAGGATTGTTTTGAGGCACAGATTTGGGGAAGGGTAGAGAAAACTTTCTGCAGCATTGAAGGTCCCAATGGCACAGTGGCCTCCATCACCCATAAATGGAAGAAAAAAGTTTGGAACAACTAGGACTCTTCCTATAGCTGTCTGCATGGCCAGTCTGAGTGATCGGGGTAGAAGAGTCTTAGTCAGGGAGGTGAACCCAAAGCTCACTCTGACCGAGCTTCATCGTTGCTTTATGGAGAGAGAAGAAGCTTCTAGAAGGACAACCATTTCTGCTGCACTCCACAAATCAGGCCTGTTCGGTAGAGTGGCCAGATGGAAGCTACTCCTCAGTAAAAGGCAAAAGACAGCCTGCTTAGAGTTTGCCAAAAATCACCTAAACAACATTCTCTGGTTTGATTAAACAAATATTGAACTCTTTTGCCTGAATGGCAAGCACCATGGGTTGAGGAAACCAGGCACGACCAATACCTACAGTGAAGCATGGTGGTGGCAGGATCATACTGTTGGGTTGTTTTCGGCAGCAGGAACTGAGAGACTAATCAGGGTCAAAAGAAAGATGTGTGCAGCAATGCATTGAGGCATCCTAGAAGAAACCCTGCTCCAAAGCACTCTAGACCTCAGACTGGGGAAAAGGTTCACCTTTCAACAGGACAACGACCCTAAGCACTGTATGGGAAATTTAGATATATTGATACTTATATCTTCATATTTTGCATAGGATTGTTTCGTGCTTCTTTCCCATTTAATCGCCGATGAAATGTTTATGCTTTACTGACTGGGATTGTGGCTGTGGACATATTCAGTATGAGAACGCTAAGTCCTTGTACTTCTCATAACAGAACTCTGTCATCAAAATGTCAATGCTCCGCACATACATTTTGAACTTAGAGTTCCTTAAAATTCTGCATAGTGTGGACTTTTCAATGTTCTAAAAAGTAAATATATATACATATATTTATATATGTCTTCCGGATGTGCAACTTTTCTAAAACTGCCCTGCTACGGTCCCCAGGCAAAGGAAGTAAATAACAAGACAACCAAAAGAGGGAGGGCATTCGCTAACCTTCCAGCATCCTAAGCATTTAGTATAAATGGTACAGAGTTTTATTTATGTCTTTGCACCTCCTTGAGGCCTGCTAACCATTTCAAGTTGATAGAACATCCTTTGTAAGTAGGGAAGTGTCCGGTTGAAACACTATTGTACTGATTAAATCAATTCTTCACATTATTCCATTGTGTTGTCTGGCTTTATTTTGAGATGTGTTTGTCTAGGTTCTGAGAATTCTCACGACAGCACTCAGCAAAGATAACAAAGGCTTCGGGACTACTCTGAATGTTCTTGAGTGACCCAGCCAGAGCCCAGACCTAAACCGGATTGAACATCTGGAGAGATCTGAAAATGGTTGTGCATTGACACTCCCCATTCTGATGGAGCTTGAGAAGTTCTGCAAAGAAGAATCGGACAAACTGCCCAAAAATATGTGTGCCAAGCTTGTAGCATCATACTCGACAAGACTCGAGGCTGTAATTGCTGCCAAAGGTGCAAACATTGTTAATATTTATGTACATGTGATTTAAAAAAAAATAAAATTGCAAAAATTCCAAACAATCTTTTTTCACCTTGTCATTTTGGAGTATTGTGTGCAAAACTTTGTGGGGGGATGAATGTAAATAATTTTGGAATAAAGCTGTAACATAACAAATTGTAGAAAAAATTAAGCACTGTGAGTGCTTTCCAGATGCACCGTACTTGAAGGTGGTGTTTCATAGAACCCCTCCGTATAATCAGACAAAGCTTGAGAGGATCTTCGTAAACTAACAAATCTAAGTATGCAAAGTCAAAGGAAATTCAGTAGTTCAAGAAAGGTTTCAGCTGTAATCACTGCAAAACTGGCTTCTACAAAGTATTAAATTAAGGGTCTGAATTCTGTGTATACAAGTTTTTGATTAAAAAACTCGTTTTACCTATTCACTTTAAGTTTAAATTGATGTATACAGATCCACAACTAAAATAGTATGCAAACGTCAAATAATACTTTCTGAATGTACTGCACACTGTACTGTCTGTATACGCTTGCATGTAGGCCTTATTACAGCGGCTAGCACTGGCTGCGTTCCAAAATTCTTACAACGTCCTAAACTGTAATAAAATGGAGTACTAGGGTGGCTACGGGGGGAGTATAGTGCGATTTGAAACGCAACCTTCGTATAACCGTCACGTGGTTTGTATCCAATAGCCTGATTAGAGCGGCCGGCACTGGCTGCGTTCCAAAATTCTTACTACGTTCTAAACTTTGATAAAATGGAGTACTAGGGTGGCTACGGGGGGAGTATAGTGTGATTTGATACGCAGCCGTCACGCGGTTTGTATCCAATAGGAAGCACGTATATCATACGTGACAATTCTTTTGACCAATGGGAGCACGGATACACCGACACAGGCTCGTCTTTGTCCACCTCAAAGGCGCCATATTGACCGACCGTCCGGTGATAGCGCGAGGTTACAGAGTCAGTCAGAATTATTTCGTTAAGGAAGTTGTAACAAACGTAGTGAATAGTGGACAATTCATTATTTGTTTATAAATGGCGACGGGAGCAAACGCAACCCCACTGGGGAAGCTGCACCCAAGTATCGGAGCTAAGCGAGGTTTTGAGTCGGGGCCTGGTTCAGGTTTAATGCCTCAGCCGGGACCGCCGACATCTTTCCCGATACAGAACTTCCAGCAGCCGCAAATGCATAATGTTGGTTTCCCAGCGTTTCCCGCGGCCGTTCCGGTTTCTTTTCCGAACACTTCGTTGACCGGACTACAGTCTTCGCCCTCAGGTAAAGTATCGGCTGAATGTGAGGTAGAATATAAATAAACTACATGCGTGTTTGGTCGGACTGTTAGCTTAGCATGAGTCTTTCTCGGGCCTCGCTTCCAGAACCTTCTGCAGTCATTATACTGTAACCTTTGTCTTATTTCATTTATCTAATATTCCTAATGTTTTATTATCCAAAGTGAATATCTGTACATGAACAAATTCCATTTTATTGAAGCTGAGACTCATGACTGCGTCCATTCACATTGTATAGAGCGAGAAGCACCACGTTGACTTACCCCACGTCTATTTAACACACCCTAAGTCTACATGACACTAACGCGGATCTAAAATAGATGTATTCGCATTTTCTCATTTCTTTAAATTTAGTGTGATTATTAGTAGCTATAATGCATATTTTCACTAGTTATCTGATATTATTTTTTATTAACGTAATGATGAAGAATACTCAAGTAATCAAGGACACGTTAAGCAACAATAAAGAGACAATCCAAGGCATGTACAGTAAACAGTTATGTGAATTTAATGGTAAGCTAGATTGGATAAGTGAGATAAGGTGACGCCAGCCCATGGGGAGCCTTACATGTAAACAGTAATATCTTAAAACTCATACCGCACTGTACAGGGAGCCAATGAATCTGCTAGAGAGTTGGGGTGATGGAGTGTTCAATGGTAAGTGTTGTAGTAATTGCCTGAGCAACTGAGTTCTGGACCGGTTGTAGTTTATGGAGAGATTTTGAGGCACACCGAAGATAATTGCAGTAATCAACACGGATGTGACCAATGCATGAACGAGACTGTTGACCCATCTTGTGGAGAGGAATGACCATGTGCTTTACAATCAAGATCGTTGTCTAGAGGAACACCCAGACTTTAAACTTGTGGAGGAGGAGAGACAACCGAGTTATCAATGGTTAAATTGAACTATCAGTTTTGGTGAGATTGCCTTTCGTACCCACACATAGAATTTCGGTTTTGGCCATATTTCATTTTTAGGAAGTCTTGGTTTCAAGAAAAACCATCAGAAGGATGTAGTGAAACAGTAGACGCGTTGAATAGAACTGAAATAATCATTATCCAATAATACATGCTTAACAGAAGCATAACACTGTTTAATTATAATATGTGTCCAATTACACAAGATTTACACTAACATCAGAAATCAGCTAAAATACACCTAGGAAAACACAGATCAAGAAACATAAGTGGATGCTCAATTGACCAATCTGGATTAAAACAAACCATTACTAGGAGAAGAACCCACTGTTTGCATAGACCATCATGCACCAATCAATCTCTGTTTAAAAACTCATCGTGACTGCCTCCAAAAACAATAATTGTTCCAAAAAATATATATATATATTTTTTAAATTGACTAACAAGCTTAATCAATAATTAGGGTGCTTTTGTTGTTTAGCTCTCACATCATAGTTCTATAAGGACTTGATACGTTGATTGTGGAGGTTTTCTTCTCTTCTCTGTTAATGCCTTATTTTCCATACTGTTAATTGTATTTGCTGCCAAGCATATGTAATTACATCCAGATTTGTTACTTGCTCAACCTATCATTCAAAGTAGATTTGGATGCAACTAAATACATTATATGGCTGTTAACGTCACCACCACTGTGTTTGACAGACATGAGTCAGAAGAAACGAAAAAAGAGTCGCTGGAGCAGTGAGACTCCGGATCAGAAGACCATCATCCCAGGCATGCCAACAGTCATCCCGCCTGGGCTTTCCCGAGAACAAGAGCGAGCTTATATAGGTAACTAGTAGTCCTACTTTCTCAACTGAACATTGAACGCTGTTTGATTCAGTGCTAGGTCTGTACCCCCCACAACACCCCCAGCTCCCTATTCATTTATTTCTCAGTACAAGTTATGTGCCATTGCTTCATAACCGGCAGCACATCACAGAGGACGTGGGTGATTTTAATTGAGGTTTGTTGTACAGACATTACTGAACTTGCATGCTAAATGCTGCCAGCACAATGCAGTGGACTTTAGATTTACAGTAGTGTTCTTTAATGTCTGTTTATTCTGAGCATGCTGAAATCACTTCTACAGAGCTGCTTTACAGCAGATTTTCTGTGAAGGTATATGCCTTTATTCTATTACTGTGTACCCACAGTCTCTCTCTGATGTTGCTGCTTGTTGTGAATTGGCTGGAAGATGTCATTACTGCTCATGTTAACCATGCAAAGTGTCTTAACCACTCACATTGGCTTCAGAACAGGCAACGCAGACCTAAACTTGAGTCTCTGCCATCTTCATCACAAGTGTTAATGTTTTGTGTAATGAGTTAAATGTCTTCATTCCTGCCAGGTGCTTGTTTTAAAGTGGCATGTGGTTTAGTCGTTTTCCAAATCTTATGCGACTAATATTGTACTCTGATGTTTGACATTGGTAGACTCTTGATTTTTTTTTTCTTAACATATTTCTAAATTAGTATATATTTAAGTATTTAGCCATCATTGACTCCATTTCAATTATTCCAAAGGAGCTGAAATGTCTAGCACTGGATATTGAGATTTTAATGTGAAGATTATTAAAATGCACATATCTGAAAATAAATGCCTGTTTATTAAAGCAACGTTATCAATTGTTGTACGACTGAACAATGTTGGTAAGTTGTTTTTAGATATGTGAGCCCTGCAGGGTAGTTTAATGCGCAATCTTTCCGTAAGTCATTTAAAAACTCCATTAATGACATCAGTGTGTTATGCAGCCTGAGATTTGAGTCTCAGCCTAACTTCCTTCCTTTGCTTTTTTGTGTAGACCTGCGAATCTGATGCACTGGCAATAAAGCTAGCATGCTATATGTAAATTCACACGTGTTGTGGCATAAATATTAGTGCTGGGCGGTATACTGGTTCGCACCATTTTTATTTAAAGATAGGAATTATTCATATACCGGTCGTTTACCGGGACGTCATTTAATGCTGTGCCGTTAAACACACATGGACCCCATGATCTAAAGTGTGGTGTATTCTCAAAGCACAGTCCAACCTTAGCTTTTACTCATCATTTTAGTACAGCACTGTGCATACTAATGTTCAGCCGTCTACCCTACACACAATTTTTCAACAGTTAGTCTAGAACCTAAATAAAAGCAGAGACACGTCGTGCATAGAAATAAAACTCTTAAATACCGTGAAACCAATAAAAGTTTAAAAAATAATATGAAGTAGATTTTTAGTCATACTGTCCAGCACTAACAGACATCATTTTTTTTAGAAATATAATTGTTTTACTCTGGCAGACTTTCATTTTACCACCGCACTGACTGAGGGCAGACCCACGACTTGGTGTAAATCTATTTGAATTTGAGGCCGGTGACTCTGTGAAGGCCTGCCTCAGTAAATGTCTTGTGAAATGTTTAAAGCAAGTTGAAACCCTTTCTTCATATAGAGTAATAGCATACTCCTCACTCCTAATGCTGATCTTAAATGTAGCTATTTATATGTGCTCCCTCAAAGCATGATGATATTAGTGTGTGTTTTCCTTTTGCTTTAGGAAGGGTTTCAGAATATTAACTTTGAAAGTCCTATTTTCATATGTGTAAAGAATTTTATAATGATTGTTTCTTTGGAGTGTATTGCACTCTGCCTTGGGTCGTTTTACAGCTAACCACAGTTTCCCCCATCCTTGTTTTTTGTTTTCTTTCCTAACCTGATTTCTTGCAGTCCAACTGCAGATTGAAGACCTGACTCGTAAACTGCGTACAGGGGACCTTGGAATTCCTGTTAATCCTGAGGACAGGTCGGAATAACCATTTAAACCCAACAACAGTAACACCTTTATCTTTTATCAGTCATTTATCAAGTCAAATTTAAACGTCTTATAAAATGTAAGGATTTTACTACAGTCAGTAAACTATTTTGGGGTTTTTCATGTCTTTACTTTTCCTTTGGTATTAAAAAATATATATATATTAAATATGCCACTCTGACATTTAATGTCAACAGTGTGTCTTTGATCTTAACACTTATTTAAGTATTCAAAATGATCATTATTTAGGGAAGGATAACATTTAGGCATGTTGACACCTGTAAGACCTTCTAAACAGCTATAGCATTGTTCACACATTATCATCTGTGCCATTTGAAAGTCTAGACTTATTTGAATAGTTTTAGTCTTCAAGTGACTCCACAATCATCCTTCAGTTACAAGAAGGAAACGTTAAAGAAACCAGACCCAACTCGAACCTCCTTGTGTGGCATAGACGTACACTGCTGTGAAAAAGTATTTGCCCCCTTACAGATTTCTTATGCTTTTGCACATCTGTCAAACTTAAATGTTTCAGATCATCAAACTCATTTGAAAATCGGACAAAATAACCTGAATAAATACAAAATGCAGTTTTTCAATGATAATTTCATTTGCTAAGGTAGAACAAAGCTTTCAAAACCAACCTGTGTGTGAAAAAGTAATTGCCCCTTAAACCTATTAACTGGTTTTGCCACCCTTTGCAGCAACTGCAATTAAACTTTGATGAAAACTGGCAATGATTCTTTCACATGTTGGCCCACACTTCAGTCTGAAACATTTAAGTGGCCAAATGTGCTAAACGTCAGATATCTGTAAGGGGGGGGATAATTTTTCACAGCACTGTATATGTACTATTGCTTACCTGTTCATCTGCCAGTTACTTGGTTTTTTCATCTCTGGCATGTTCTATCAACATGCTGGGCTGTTATCAATTGCAACTAGGCGTCTTCATGGAAGCACTGGTACCTAGTTGACCTGCTTTTCTCAGACACAGTTTGTCAGATGCCAGGCCAATCCCATAGCAATGGAATGTGTCTGATTTAATTCTCTTTATTCTAATGAGCAGTAGTCATTAATTGTATGGTTTTTTTAGACAGCTGCATTTAGGATATGCAAAGAGATAATGAGTGGGACCCTTGAAGGATAATTCCTCCCCAGCCATTTGTATTAGTTATTCTGAAGTACTCTTATTACATATGCAAAATATTGCATCCAATTATATAGTAGAAGACACAAGGCATATATAAAAAAAAATCGCCATATTAAGGGGGTGCAGTGTTTAAGTTAAACTAAAGGAAGCATGTTTGAGCTTTTATTGCATCGTAAGTTAACTTTTCTCAAATTGTGGCTTACCTTAGAAAAGCTTGAATTTTTAAATGATTTACATTTGGAAGGGTTGGAGGTTTTATGTTCTGTATTTTTAACCTCAATGTAATTGGGATCAGTAAATTGATCTCCATTTTATTATAGAAAATGGTGCTATCGGGTTTGCTTGAAAAGATGCAAAGAATATAACAGTAGTAGTGTGATGGTACAAGAAAGGCACAGAGAACAAGTTCTTAATGCAAAATAATTGAGTTAAAATAGTGATTCAGTAGTAGATTTAGTCATGTAACAGGAAAGAGACTAAAGTATGTATTAAGATATCTACTGATAATGCTTCATATATGCTGCTATCTCATGCTTCCTTTACTTTATTTATAGTCATTGGGATTGTAAATGGTGCTATAGGGCTTCTATAAACCTTCAAGTTTTACATTAAAGTCAGAATGACCTCTTTTAGAATATGTTTTCTCTAAAGAAATTGACATCTCATCAAGAACTCTGGTAGTTTGGGTTTATTTTGGGTTAATTTTCATACTGTTTAGATGCTATTTTGTCATTTCTATACCTGAAAGTTAAGGTTAATATCGGAATGGGGTACAGTATAATTATCTTTTGGTCATAATTTATAGGCCTAATTCTTTTTATGTTTAATCACAGCCATGTAGATAAAATAACACCTGGCTGTATTTTACAGTATGTTTTAATTTAATTGTTTGAGCATTTGGCTGAAATTTAAAAACAGTTTATTTCTTCTACGTGTACTCCTAACCCAATTATATCATGCCCAGAATTTGTACAGTTGACTTTAACAAATTAAGCGACTCTACTCTTCAGCTGTGTCTTGCTGGTTGTGTTAAAGGTCACTAACGGTTTTCCTGAAGGGTACTACATAACTTTGTCCAGGAATTTCCACAGTATTCCAGATTTCCACACTGGAAGACATCTCGGAGGACAACACTACTGTCTTTCCTGACGTAACCTTAATCCTAG
>JAYDZG010000036.1:18394969-18415276 GCA_034509265.1 Microcambeva bendego
AAAAAAAACAAACAAAAAAAACAAAGGGAATCATTGATACGAATCATGTCCCATCGTGAATCGATTCTTAACTGTCTTATGGTGAATTGTTACACCCCTACCCTAGTGTGTGGGTGGGGGGGGGTTGTCTAAGTAAAGTTTTAGAAATGCTACTTCAACATTTTGATATTTCTAGACTCCAACACTAATTCTCAACACGCCGTGTGTATAAGATACATCATGCGGTTGCCAATCTGTAAGATTTGCATTTTTCAGGAGCGACTTCCACCTTGCGTCGACGACTTCCTGTATATCTGTGACGATGCCTACAAACGTTCTCAGCTCATCAGCATGGAAGCGAAAATCCTGCAAGCGCTCAACTTTGAAATCAACATTCCCGTTCCATATCGCTTCCTACGCCGCTACGCCAAGGTGAGTGGAGAACCCACAGGGTATTCTAGCTGTGTGTTTGTGCCCTCTGGGTTCTGTGACTGTCAGGGTTGAAACGTGTGCTGCTTAAGGTATCTGATGAATATGGAGTAAATATGGTGATGTGTCGAACCTCGGGTCTGTTTAGAGGACCTTCAGTCAGTCTTTCCTGAAAGGGTACTTTGCACAGGAAATACTAATGGGACCTTAAAGTAAGTGAACTGGATAAAAAGCTTAAGTGAGATAAACCAATGTCCCTCTGCTTCAGCAGGGTACTAGAGAACCATATTTACAAGTATAATAATTCTGTCTCGTAGGTACAGTACAGCGATATTCTATACCTTCTTGTTTGTAGGAGCGGGGCCAGACTTTTTTGCTGCCCCTGAATCTGACCGGTTTAAGACCTCGAACATGCTCTACCCACTAAACTACCACTACACACTAGGAACTCTTTAGTCCAGTTCTACTCAAGCAGCAGCCTAAAGTTTTAGGTACTGGACTAGTAATCCCTAGGTTGCCAGTTGTAGCCCCACTACTACTATGTTGCTGCTGTTGGGCCCTTGAGCAAAGTCTTGGCCCGCAATTGCTTTGTATACTGTACTGTAAGTAACTTTGGATAAAGACGTCTGGTTAATGCCAAAAAAAATAAATGGGCAGCTACAATAAAGTATAAATACTGATTGAGTTTCTAAGTCCTAATGTTTCTCAGTTTTGCTTACACATTTTTCTCTTATTGCTGAAACTGAACTCTTTGATTCCCTCTCATTTCTTCAAGGACCAAAATGCCCCTAATACAGAGGTGGGCAAACATTTTAAAACCCCCGGGGGGTGGTTGGAACTAAATTAAATTACATGTGAAACTCCTGTGAAATCTAAGAAGTAAAGACTGCCTACCTACGTTATTCAGTTTCAGTAGGTACAGGTATGATCGCGGTCCCTTCTATGCGTAGTTTGTATGTTCTCCCAGTGTCCGTGTGCGTTCTTTCGGTAGTCTGGTTTACTCCCACAGTCCAAAAACTTTCCACCAGGTTATTTGGATACAGTGAATTGCCCTGTAGCCTAGCCACTAGCCAAGCCAGGATAAACAGGAGGGTTGCGACAGAAATACACACGGCGTAAAAACAAATCAATGAGGTATGAAGACACTTAAGAGCCCCTCATTCGAACGGGACAGGTTTATTAGTATAACAACCTAAAACTATGGAGTGAGAGAGCTGTCTCCTGCTCACTCTCGCTTCTGAAGTACTCTACCCAAGCCATGTAGTGGAATCAATTAAAATGCAGAGAACAGTATTGGGTGGAAAAACAGTGAAAATGATTCTTTTTTAAGTACTTGAACGAGCTCTCCTATTAGCTTATGTTCTTTCTCTGAGAAATGCCAGCGCAAGCATATCGTGTAGCAGGACTGCAGGTCGTAATAAATAGAATGATTTTCGTGCACTGAACACACAACACAATCTTCCAAGCAAACGATATACCGTGCAGTAGTGATTAGCAGTTATGTGTATGCTAATTTGCAGGGCTAGAAGACGACGCTAATCGCAGCAATATCACGAAGCACCCTGCAGAAGTGTTTGATCGATTATTTTTGCTGTTTATTGGAATGGAGTAAAAAAACTACAGCTATTTTTTTTACTTTGTTTAAAATCACTGTCTGGAACTCTAAACCCTGTAAAATGATCCAGCTCAGTCGTTTAATGCATGCAATTAATTAAAAGCCCCGCAAAAATGCTAATGAGAGAAATTCAACAATCTCCTGCTTCTTTCACATGCAAAATGCTGAGTACATTGATTAGATTTAGTTTCCCTTTCATTTGCTTTTTCATCCTGTATGGAGCGTTTCCATAATTGTTTTTTTTTTTTTGCACTATGCATTGGTCTCACATAAAACATTTTATGGATCAGTGAGGTAGAAAGGATGATAATAATAATGATAATAATGATGATGATGCTTGCAAATTCATTTAAAATGAGCTTTATTCGCTGCAGTAAGATGCTCCTGCCACCTAAAGTTGACAAAGGGACAATAACACCAGAATAAAAGTGATGAATGCTTTTTCTAGCTATCTGTGATTATTTATTCTTTATAAGCTGTCTCAGACATGACCAATTACTCCTTTTACCCTCACCAAGCAAAATATGCAGAAACGTTTTGAAGAAATATTTTGTAACGATAACTAAGAAATAGTTCATTTACAGAGAGATGTGTAAAGCATTAAATCATTAGAGGTACGCTGTTTAAAGAGGCATTTCTAACCTGTGTGGATGTTGTATCTCTTGCATGCAGTGTGTAAATGCGGGGATGGACACACTGACCATGGCTCGATTCGTGTGTGAGCTCAGTCTGTTGGAGATGCAGTTCGTCCCGGTTCGAGCATCGCTTCTAGCTTCTGCATGTCTGCTTATCGCCCTGGTAACAAAGGATCTAGGTGGATGGGTGAGCGTTTACATATTTGCACGCACATCTGTATCAGTTCTAAATTTCATTTACATTCACACAACAAGACATCATAGATATTTAAGTACATTTAACTTTGCGGCGAATATCGCCTACTTTCAATTACTTAAAATTGAAGATTGACTGAATTATTCAGTTCAGGGTTAAGGGTCCTGCTCAGGGGACCAATAGTGGCACCTTGGCAGAGGTGGTGTATGATCAAACAATTTTCTAATTACCAGCCCAGTACCATTACCACTGAGCCCCCACTGCTCTATACAATTATTTCCTCTTCATGCTTAACACATCCAATTTTACTCAATTGCGTTATGCTTCCACTCCACTGGGGCTTACCCCCACCCTGATTGAGGAGTGCGAACTGATCCATGCTCCCTCTAAAATGTGTGCGGTAGCCAACTGCATGAGGCGGGATTATGTGCCGATCAGCCTTGTGCACGGAGACACACACCCTGATCAGCATTATTCCTCTACTCTGTGCAGACACCATCAGCCAGCAGAGGTCGTAATTTTATCAGTTAGATCCAGGATGACCAGCCACCCACCCTCAGCCGGATGAATTATTATGTTTTTAGTGTTTGGCCCATTAGTACAACCTCATCAGACTACATTATAATCTCCAGTGATCCTGGATTGAATTAAAACATTCATTAACTATGTGTGTTACACTAATTCTGAATGCTCTTAATGTATGATGTTACTTTTAGACCCCATGCTTGCAGTTCCACTCTGGCTACAGCATAGACCATCTAGCACCGGTAGCTCGAAACCTCCAGAACATGCTGAGCAGCGCCGGCGACAGCAAGATCGCCACCATCCGCAGCAAATACTCTCACAAGTAAGTTTCTTTTTAATGGGGTCCTTGTGAGGTGGATCGGGCCTCATCATAATGCACTAGGGATGAACCGATGGGTATCAGGTCCGATAATGTGCTCATGTACACGTACTCGTAGAATTACTCCGATACCACTTAACTGCATTGTGAGGTTGAGCAGGGATGTAAAGGAGCAGTGTCAGCAGTTTGGAAATATTTTAGCAATGGGGGTACTGGAGCTGTGGTTCGTTACAGATGGAAATAAAGACTAAAAGAGTCACAATATGTTTTAATGAAACAGTAATAATAATGATAACTAGGCATGGAATGATTCATTTTACTCACAGTGCGATATGATTCATGATACTGGGTTCATGATATGATTTTTTTCCCTGACATGATTTAAAAAAAAAAAAAAAGAATCGCCGATATTAATTGATTCTCCAAATGAAATGATTCGTATCGATTCTTTCTAAATTGTTACATCCCTAATAATAACATAAAAATAACTAGCAGCTGTTTGAGATAATCAGTTTTTGGGGTCCTTTAGAATGCTGCATACCATCTCAGATGCAGTGAGATTTTTGGGGGCGAGGTAGTTGATGCTCTGTCATATTATTTATGCAATGGCCCATATGTTATTGTAAGATCACTGAACACAGTATATGATTGTGTTTTTAAGTTTAATAAGGTCTAGATTATTATGTAAATTGAAAATGTTTTAAAAGTCTGTAATGACTCGCATTTGTACTTGGTATCAGCAAGTACCCAAATTCAAATACTTTATACTTTGTATGATGAAAAGGGGTATCGGTAGAATGCACATGTGCTCAGCTGTCAATGCAATATTGAACCATGGTCACGGTGTTCCCACAAATGTCAGACATTTCTATCCATGTGACATGCCACCTTGTCTTGTCCCACACACACCAGGGATAATCCACATGTGTGGGTGCAAGGATGGATTCAAACCCACATCAGTTGAGGGTGCCTTCAACACCCTTTATACCCACCAAGTCTCACAAAGGGGGAATTACTATTAGCAACATGCTACAGTCTTAAAAAGGTAGTGGTTAAAATGACATATAGTAGAACCAAAAGAATCAGTGTAACCATGTTAAAACCCTGAACAAACAAAGTGTTGTGGATTGTTCTACACCTCAACAGTAACTGTTATCTGGAGCCAGAGCCTCAGTAGCTCCCCTGTTGGTCTATTACCAATTAGGACCTAAAACATAATAAATGTGGTAGACCTGGTGTTGAAACAAGCCAGTTATTATTCAAATAAGATAATGGGAACAAATTTTTATCAATTCCACAGCTGTATAGTGCTAGCACACCAGAGCAAGTGAGTCCGAAATCCCCAGTTTGAGCTCTGTGTTGCCACCCTAGCCACTAGGATGCACAAACCAGTGCATTGTCAGTCCCAAGCCCCAAGGTTTGGTCAGGATGGGCATCCAGTGAAAAAATTATACCAGATCAATAATGCGGACCACGATTCGCTGTGGCGGCCGCTAATGAGAGATACCAAAGAGCTGTACTGCAGATACACACAGGCTGTTCACGTCATCGAAGAAACCCAGCTATGACAAATCCTAAGTGCAGGAGTGCAAATAGTAGCATTGTGCAAAAAAGAGTAAACTTGAATATGTGTAGTTAATAGCTTATGAGGTAGACATTTATTTAAAGTGCAGGTGTAAATAAATAATACCTCTTGCATCCAGTATCTGTCTTTAAAATGCACATTGACATTTTAAAAAGGTTTAACTTTGTTGGTTTCTGACTTTATTTAAAGAGGCATTTGGCATATACCTTTTAAAAAAAGGACTTCCAGTTGAGGTAAAATACAATCCTAGTGACTGAAGGTCAGGATCCTTGTTCAGGTGCGCAGCAGGAGCAACGGTAATGATGGTGAGCCTTATGGAGGGTTAAACAACAGGACAGTGACCTGTGTGGAGTCAAAAGTCTGACTTGGACCTCTTTAAGGTGCCTTGGCTAGAACATACATGGGCTAAATGGGGAATTAATTCTCAAACCTTCCAGTGTAGCAGAATCGAAGCAATCTGCCCAAAATTGTAAGTCATCAAAAACGTTTGACTACAGCGAAAGCACTTATTAGGAGTAGGGGAGTACTTTCTTTTTCACATGGTATTGTAGCTTTTCAATCAATATAATGATGAAACTGTTCCAGTTTACACAAAGGTAGAGGAATGGCCGAATCCCTGACACGGACTTACACCTTGATACAGTCAACGTGAAAGCAGTCAGATCGTTTATTAGGCTGCACATGGAATTATGTATTTGGGTGTTATTGCCTCTAATCACCACTAGTTAGAGCTGTGTTTTCATTGAGGTGATAAATCTAATGCTTCACGTTATAATGGAAAGTCATGATTATCTAATTCTAAATCTCTCTGCATCTTCTATGAAGCCGCTCCGGTGCAGAAAAAGGTTGTTTGTGTATAGCCGTGTGGTCTGCATGTCAAGTTTAATGCACCATACATTAATTAGACCTGCCGCTTCCTTACTGAACCAAAGTAATGGATTTGGAGCATCATGCACATCTTGTATGCATTTCTAAAATAGTTACCTGGTCTTGAAAATGATCTTTACCTTTTTATTGAATATGAGTTCAAATAATAAAATATTTAGTTCGTTTTAATGACTGTCTTTTTTTGACAGGGTTTTCTTTGAAGTGGCTCTGACACCTACTGTGAGCGCTGAGAAGCTGGAGCCGTTTCTTAAATGACATAAA
Source organism: Microcambeva bendego (assembly GCA_034509265.1). Lineage (NCBI taxonomy): Eukaryota > Metazoa > Chordata > Actinopteri > Siluriformes > Trichomycteridae > Microcambeva > Microcambeva bendego. Next base: position 18,401,402 of record JAYDZG010000036.1, read on the forward strand.
AGAACAAAATAAACTTTAATCTATAAACCGTGTAAATATTTGTACTTAATAGTGTATATGGTGGTTTAAAATAAAGTCAGTTCTGTTATGTATGTTGCATTTTTAAGCTCAGTGCTCGTTTTTTTACGAAGGTTTGAACAAAAAACATTGTTACAGAAAAAAATATAATGCAGTTTTTATGATGTTTGTTGATTACTGTTTTATAAGCCTTTAAATGTATAATGTTCTTAATTGTACCATTTAACCATGTTATTAAACTGTCTAAACTTTATATTTTTGTGAATATTTATATGTTCCTCAGTATTCTACCCACCGGGTGTATTTGCAAGTCTGTAATTCTCTTTTTTTTCAGCATTTGATTAAAGCTGACAATATATCTTCATACAAAATCTTTTTGGTTTGATTTTTCTGCACAGCTCAGATCCTAGCTCATAGTTTGTACCAGAATACATTGTGTCCTGTAGCTATTTCTTTACTCTAGAGCAAATAGACAAATCTAATGAACCCCTGGTTTTGATGGTCAGGTCATGTTTGTTGAGGCCGAGCCTTCAACGGTGGGTGTCGGCCAAGGTGCTGCATGATATAACCAAGATGATAAAACAGATTTTTAAACAGTATTAGACAAAAAAGTAACAGTATTAATTAAAACAGTGGCCACTGACCACAGGAAAAAAGCCATAGCCAATGGCAGAAGGACCAAATCTGCATGACTAAGTCAGAACTGGAATTAACTGCCACTTAAAAACATTCCTGCCGTTAATAACTGATGGGACACCGACAGACTATAACAGGAAACTGACACTGCAAAGTTAGTGAGGGAAATTCTTTTGACTACTCATTAGGGTTTCTACAGGTGATCATGATCCACATCAGTGATTTGGCATAGTTTTCACACCAGATTGCAACCTCCTTATGTATCAGGGCTTGGGACTGACACTACAATGCACTGGTTCATATTCAGTGGCTCCAATTAATCTGACTGTAAGAGAAAACGAGCATCTGGAGGAAACCCGTGCACACATGGGGAGAACATGCAAACTCAATACATGCTTTTCCTTTGAACCTTGGTGTTTTAAGAGACTGATTATACAGGTTTCACTTTTTGAATGGAATTATAGAGAGATAGATCTATAGATTTAAATTGTAATAATGGCTTTGCATTTACACAGATAATGACCCAAAATCCAGGGAAAATGAAGGGGCTCTCATGTTGGGTTTAAAACGATCAGTTGTGTGGGATGATTGAGCCACAGAGAAAGCTTGTAATCCTTAGACTTCCCCCGAGAGCAGGGGACAATTAAAAGCAACTAGCCTGGGTGCTGGTACAGAGAATAGCTTTGATTTCTTTTTCTGGTTCTCACTGGCGGATCAAGACCAGCTAGGCTCGTGACTGAAGAAATGATGGAAATAATGTCTTGTACATGGTTTCCTCCAACTGAAAATATCTGATTGACTTATTTATTTATTTGTCTTCAGTTACTTTTGAACAAATAGAAATATTACACTTTAGCTGAAACAGCTGCCTGCTTGTGTGAGGCTTTTTATGCATAAATTTGAACATAACATCAGTTTTGAGCAAGTATTTAGCAGTTCGATGCACATACAGACCGACAACTTGCATTAAGCCATGACAGCGGAAAAGATGGGTCATTTCTTCCACCACTCTTACCTGTGGTCTAATGCAAATCAGTGCAGTGCATTCAGTTTATTAAATGAGGGCTTATTGGGAAAAAGCCAGCCAGTGTCCAGAGATAATGAAGATGGACACAATTTTAGTCTGGGTGCGTGGAATGTGACTAGATGTGAGGCTGTGTCCAAACGGAATTAGTAGTATAACTAAATGAAATGCTTAATGCTTAAAACCTTGAATAATAACTGCTTACTTCATGTGATCATCTATATATCAGGTAAATCTATTATTTGAATCCTGTAAGACAGGAATTGAAAGTCACAGCATTTCATATAATTTAGCCTAGCCTTGGGACGCAGGGAAAACCGGAGCTCCCGGAAGACATCCACGCAAACATGGTGGGAAGATGCAAACTCTGCACAGAAAGGACTCGGACTGCCCCGTCTGGGAAACAAATCCCGGGCCTTCATGCTGTGAGACAACAGTACTACCCACCGAGCCACCGTGCCTTGCAATAGTGGCCAAATTCAATCCCATTCTTGCTTTTAGACAACCAAATCTTATATAAATACTCCTTTTATTGTAGGTTTTCATATGTTTTTTAAACATCATTCTCTGCAGTGATGTAGAGAATAAGGTAGTCTCACAGGGTTTGATCCTCAGGTGGGGTGGTCCGGTTCCTTTCAGCATGGAGTTTGCTCCCAGTGTCTGTGTGGGTTTCCTCTGGGAGCTTTGGTTTCCAGTCCAAAAACGTTAATTGATGACACAGTGCATTGTAGTACCGATCCCAGACCCGGATGGTTGTAAAAACTATGCCAAATCAATCCACTGTGGCGACCCCTATGGGTAATAATGTCCTTACTTTGGTAGTGACAGTGATTGAGTAAATAAGAGTGATTCTGATAGACATTTTGCTCACTGTGTAAGAGGACCACCAACAGCCTGAGAAGTAGTTTTAGGACGAACTGAAGTTCAATTCATTGCAGTTTCAAGAACTGACCAAAAGAGGGCAACATGTCTACAAACATATTACATCAATGTCTTCACAGCACGATCACGTTAAATCTATAAAATGTTTAATCCTTAGCAGGAGTTGTACTGCAGGAGTGGGGTCTATCAGTCCTTGACAATATTCATTGGAAGGTACCAGTGTTTTCTTTTTATTTAATTGATGCATTTCTCCCAATCTCATAATATCCAATTACCCAGGAAAATCTCCTTTAATGCAACAAAGGAGTTCCTGACTGAGTAAGGCTACAAACTCCCACACTGATCTCCATGATTGCAACAGTCAACAATTGCAACAGTAATGTTGAATCTTTTGTCCTTCAGATACCCAATCATGTCTGTGTGGCTGATGGCAGAGCTGAGATTTGAATTTAGATGTTGGACTTCCCGGCAGCGAAAGGCTAATTTTCCATACAGGTGCAAAATTGTATGTGAAAGAAAGAAAGATTCAGTTTTATTCAGTTCAGCTTGTAATCAGTGATGGAACAAAAATGTCAGTTTGCAGGCAATCAGCAATCTACACTTCTTGATTATGTTGTTAAGTACTGGTAGGCTAATTACCCAAACTATTCAGTTACAACCAATAGTACTCTTGACTTTGTGCACAGGTTTTAAATGAGTTCTTTCCTTTCAGCATGATAATATGCCTCATATATGCCACAGATAGACGTACCGAAGTCAATCATTATGATGCTTTGGTGCAATACAAAAACACAATGCGCAAAAAGTTTAACTGACATTTAACTGACAAATAATGAAGAAATTATTTAATTTGTAAATATAAATATATTTCAACGTATTCCCTGCAACCGAATAGAAAATGAGATGGCACAGAATAAGTTTGAAATACAAATGAAAAGAAAAGCAGTGTCTACTCTAGCATATCTTGCTTAAATGACATTAAAATCCCAAAATAAAGGTCAGTGGTACTTTTACACATATGTAAATCTGTACACCCCCCATACAAGGACAGATGTTGGCTTGAGAACATTTTGTTGATGTGTATAAAAGAAACATTGACAGACTACCTAATGTTTGAGGTACTACTGACCTGAAGGTGTATTTTGGGATTTTCAGTGTCATTACCACAAAATAATTCCTGTCTATGTGTGCAGGTGCTTGACTGGCCTGTCTGCATTCCAGAACGGCTTCATATTAAAAATGGATAGTGAATCATAAAGAGACAAATGAGACAGTACTTACAATTTATTAGTGTTACATCAAGGTATTACATCAAGTAAGAAGACTTATTTACATAGTTGTTCAGAGCAATTTGGTTTGTTAGGGTTTGCATCTATCTGGCAACCCTTGTCTGTTTATAAGGGGCCCCAGACTCATGACCTGAATGTCACAGCCAACATAAAGGTTATAAATGTATGAATAAATGTCATGGCTACTAATGGCTACGGTCTTGTTGATATTGTTCCCCCTCTTCATGATTAGTTAGTCCACACACAATTATGGTCAAGTCATTATGAACATATGAATGAAATACATTTATGTGACAAATTATAAAATCTTATATTACCTAACCGTGGCTGAAAAGCCATTATCATTATTAAACAATAAACTACCAGCTCTGATAATTATTATGCTCAGTCTGAAGTGGAAAGGACGAATAAATCAGCGTTTCACGCCGAGATGCAAATAAGAGCACGGGGCAGCAGTTTAGGCCAGTAAGATATTGGATTGTTATCCCAGATTAAATAGCAATAATACATTTTAGACATCCCTTTTCAAATCCAGCAGCATGAATATGGTCGTCCACTTTGTGCCTTTAACGACTTCCACTCTTCTGTCTGGTTTTCACCAAATGTTGGGCTACGGTAGGAAGGAATTAAAAAAAATCACAAAAAACAAGGTAAGGCACACTGGCGTTCCTTCTTAATAATTCAATATCTGTTTGTCACACTGCATTAGTGTGCTGTGCACCGCATTCAAATTACATCATCATCGCTCTTTCCCGTCTCTCTGCATTTAAGCAGAAAATCATTTGTGGGGTGACCTTGATAGTGAGAAGATAAGAATTTATGTACTTTGTGCTCTGTTTTTCCCGTCGGATCAAAGATGGAGTGGACGTGCATGAAACGGCAGTTAAAATGAAGTGATGGTGTTGAATGGAAGATAGAGCAAGAAGCTTAAACTCCCTACATGATTTTATCATTGTATTCAATTATTCATTTAAAGAGCTTTGTCGTGTGAATTGAGGTGGGCCAAGCACAATCCAGAAGCAATAGAAGCAAGACAGAACACACCCTACATGGCAATATAAATTCAGATTAAGACCCTGTCCACATAGAGATGAGGGTAGAAGGTATTAATTGTATAGGCATTACATACACACGGAGCAGGAACTTAAATCCCTTAATACATGTTTTATATTGTATTCAATTTCTATTAAGATTTTGTATTTGGAAATACATCAGGCCAGTTTTTTTTTTTTTAGAAAAATCAGAATAGTTTAGCATGAATTAGACTCCCTACAGTAGGAGGTTCAAAACTACCGAGCAGCATGCCTCTTTATTGGATACACCTGATTCAGCTCATCAGGTTAATTAGCTAGACTCTGTTGGAAAGCATGTTTGACCTGTTTGAAGAAGAAGAACATTAACGCTACGATTTTGATCCAGGATATGCGCTTGATCTATGGGAATTCATTGGTAATGTACTTGTTACATTTTTATGTCTAAAGCCAGGGCAGTGTGGGTATTTGAAGTAGGGCTTTTTTGAAGTCTAGACATTTGGTTGAGGTATTTTGGGTTGCTTTAAAACTTACTTGTACAAGGCCTTAACTGTTGTTGAGTGTGTAGATTGGCTAAACAATTGTTATATGTTCCTGTTTTAGGTAAATTGGTGATTTAAAAAAAAATAATTTTTTTTTAGAAATATGCCTGCAGTGTTGATGATTTCATCTTTATGACTCTAAGGTGCATTATGAGAATAATAAACACACACTCAGTGTGTGTTTTTGAGTAATAAACAGTAGTGTGTAGGGTGGGGAGCTTGTTTCGCAATATACTTTTGAGCATTTTAATAATTATATTGAGTTTTAATATAAACAAGTCAATGGTCAGGTGTTCACGTTGTGGGCTTGCTTGTCTTAAATATGAACTTTCAAAAATAATTTCCAGTGTGTCTGGTGAAAATCATTTGTGAGAATGTCTGGCTTGCAGTCCAGATTCCACTTAATCTTGTTCAGTGGAATTGAGATCTGTTTAAGATTAATAAACCATCTTTATAAACCTTACTTGGCTAATCTCTGATTAGTCCAAATGGTGTATAAATGAACAAGTTTCCTTGGTTTAAAGGGAACAGCCTTAAGACTGTGTGTGTGTAGCAATACATATTCTATGGTGTTAATGATATTGTTACAAGATTTCTGGGCAGATTTTAATTGCCTTTGTGTTCTGAAGCCACCTTTATTTTCTAATGTTGTAAACACTTGCAGTGTTTTATCATTATCATTTTCTAATCCAAAGCCTTCTTTTTACTCACATATAGATAGCGTGATGGTTAACTAGAGGTTGATATTTTTACTGATGCTCAAGTTAAAATATAGAAATGAAATAGGGAAATCTTTGTGTCTTCTGTAAAAATATAGAAAAAATTCACCTTGAAATGATTATTAAAACATTTTTTTGCGCAGATGCATTTAATACTTTGTACAAACTTCTCTCCCACTAAAATAGCACTTGTTCTTTTGGATTGGCATGTTAATTTATTTATCAGGAAATTACCTCAATTTAAAGTTGGCTGCATTTTCTAATATTTTACTAAACAACTTTAAATACATTTCTTACAGACCTGTTGTAGATGTATCCGAATGTGTGGGAGTAATCCAATACCTGCAACCATGTCAGAAATGTTTATAGCTGCCAGTGAATGTCATAGACTTGAGCAATCCATATATACACTTCGATGTCTATCAGTTCTTAAACAGGGTCACTGATGTTTTATGTGTTTGTGTTTTTAGTATTAAGTGGAAGCTGTTTTATTGTTAATGACCTTGCAGTTTTGTTCTGTAGCTTCTGACCAGTTCTCTGAACTGGTTAAGTGGTATTTTAGCAATTCCTTGAAATAAAACTTTCATGCACATTTTCACACATGCACATTCTTTCTTGATTCCTCTGCTCAGATGGTATTTGAGATTGAGGTCAAGACTCCTACTTGGAGGCTTTAAAATCTGAATTTCTTTGGTTGGTGCCATTCTGTACCTGATTTACTGTCACTTTTGAAGCTTGTGAGTTCTATCACAGACAAATTACCTTCACCATGCTTCATATCTTGGCTGTGCTTTTGCTATTGGTCATCAAATATATGTATATTTATTTCTGCAGCTTATAGTTCTTTTTTAATTTTTTTTTTTTTTGTATTGGATCGGGAGTTCCAGTTTACTCCAACAGTCCAATGACCTGCAAGAGCGGTGAATCTGAGATACAAAATTATCCATGTCCCTGCCATCATTAATATAACCAAAGAGTGTAAAACTATGTTAAAATCCAAATAATCGAAGCCTATGTTGACATACAATCAGCTAATCTCACCACTGAAATGCAGCAGTAATAACTTTTATAATTTTAGATCCTACACACTACATGAAGTCATCTTCATATATCCTAGTGCAGGGAATATTACAATGTAATATAAAATATTATGTGGGAGTGAACAAGCTCGTCTGATCAGAATGAGCATGTTAGAACATTACTGATGACGCTCTTCTGATTCTGCTTTTATCTGATCTAAGTGCATTTAGGAAAAATAGAAAAGGTACCTTTTCTTCATAAATGAAATCTCTCTGATGATGGGGATATTAGTCATGTGTTGTCTTTAATACGTTATGGATGTTTTAAGGTTCCAAACAGTCTTCACAAAATTAAAGCAAATGTTCATGGTGTGTTATGAAAATTCTGCTAGACAAAAGTACCTGTGCCACATAAGGAATTTAATATCTTAAATAAATCAATCATTTTAAACAGCAGGTGCTATTGTCCTCACCTGGTTGACACTTCACAAAGTTGGCAGGTAGGGTATGTTCCAGCTTTTCCATATGTTTTGTTAATGGTATTATTCATTAACTAAACATGTTGAATTTGTATTTCTTTGACACAGTAAAGGAAATGTGAAGCTTTGTTTGGCAGAAGATTGCACCTACATCAGAAATGAAAGTGGATTGGTTACTTGAATGAACAAAAGTTGTGCACAAATACATTCTATTTTTTTAAAGAGAGAAAAAAATAAAAATTTGTGTTCTGTTTATTTTTTTTATGCGATACATTGTGAATCATATCACACTGCGTAGAGGGGTAGAGTTAATTGTTACATCCTTATTTCTTGAACTTCATTTTTTCAGTCAACTTAAGCCAATTCCTGAGCTACAGCTTGTCCATTCAAAAAAAATATTTACCCACATACTTTGACCCATCAGCTGTTTACCATGATTACCAACCATTACCAGATATGTAATCAAACACTAAACAGTCCTGTTAAGTGACATGCACTTATGTACAGCAGCAGAGTTTTCCTAAAACTTTTCCATGGCTTAAAAACCACTAAGTGGGGTTTGGCATCAACATTTCCTTACACACACTTGCTAACCGTATATGTAAGTAGTTCACAGACACGGTAGCGGTCATGTTGGCACTCCAGTAGATAGGATTGGTTTGGAAGACTGGTGCTTTGTACACCACTGTTAATCAGCTCTTTCCAGCATCTGTGTGGAGTGGGTGGCCAAATGACGAGTAAACAATACATTAGTAGTAATTCATAAAGAACAGCACCACATGGCATCAGCACTGCTGAGAGAACTGGTTAAGTGGGGAAGAGAAGAGGATGCCACATGCAGATGTCTTCTTAAGCACCCTGATGGGTGGAAAAGAAAACTGACATGAGCTTTGATCTAAACGAGTGGCTATGTACTGATACATGCATGTGTGTTATGCCCGGTGTCTTTAAATATTACTTAACGTTTACAAAGAACTTTGACTCATGTCTCTGTCCTTTTTTTATCTGGACGTATTAATAATAGACACTTTTATTACAGCACATACATTTTTCATTATATAACTTCACATTTGTTCCCATTTTTAAATGTTCTCATTAAGCTCATTTTCTAAGGGCTTTATGCTTTAACATTGGGCAAACTGACTGCTCGCTAAAATATATTCTCAAATATTGTAACATATCACCAAGAAAGTCATTGTATATAGTCCAAATATTATTAAAAGATACAGCTTTAATTAATCTAACAATTGTTAACATTTACGGTTTGGGCATCAAGCAGATGACTTTACTCAAAGCAACTAATTAGAATTCAATCCGTGCTGTGAAACACATATACACACTAGTGAACACTAAGGGTCAGTGAGCACACGGGTCCAGAGTGGTGGGCGTCCCTAGCCATGGCACCTGGGGATCAGTTAGGGCTTAGGTGCCTCACTCAAGGGCACTTCAGTTGTTAACCTGTCGGCTCCGGCAACCCTCTGATCCCACCCTAGTTTTCTAACCCCCAAGCCATGGCAACCCCCATTGGATAGTACTGGAAAAGTATACAGTCTGATCAATAGAGGGTTAAGAGCCTTACTCGAGGTCTCAACCGCATCAGCCTGACAGTTGAGGGACTTGAACCAGTGACATTCTGATTACCAGTCAAGTCCAAAACGAAAAAAAAGTTGACCTGCACTGGCTATGACTAAGGATTTGACGCTGACCAGGTACTGTTTATGAAAATTCCGTTAGCCCATCGCAGTGCTGCAATGATAATTGTTTCTCCATTTTAGACATACGATCTGTCATTACTACAGGAAATACCTAAGTGACAATGCTAGAGCAACAGCGCTCCAACCAAAATCATAAACGGAGTGTCCTGTGATAAAAAAAATATCCACATATAACAGTTTAATGGAAGGTCCACACACAATGCAGGAAAAAGTAGTGTTTTCTAATATAGAAGAGTAGTAGTGTGCTTGTAATAAAACCATCAAGCAGTTTAAAAAGTCCTCGCAACTGAAAACACTACTACACCGGATACTGAAACAGGAACCACGGACTACTATTCTATTACTGTTTTATGGTTATAGTACACAATTACAATTTATTTGATAAATGTTACATATAAGGTTTATAATTTGTTTTTGCAGCTTGTGTTTTTGTTACCAGAATGATGTGCAAAAAATATATAACCATAAAATCCTATCTCAATAGAAAATAAGTTATATTGCGCATTTCACAAAACCCAAGGTCACTTTACAGACAAGGATGACACTACACCAAACTAGTAGATGAGAAAAATAACGAAATGAGATTTTTAAATTTAGTAAGGGAAGTACAGTATTTGAGCGTAGGAGGGAAGGAAAAGAAAAATGGGAGTGGATAAGTGGGCTGCACTGTCATCTCACAGCGAGAAGGTCCCTGGTCTTTTCACCGGTCCTGTAAGAAATGTAAAGTGTAAATCACAATGGTACAATTCTAACTGACTACTATCATAAACGTTCCATAATTGATAAATGATATATTGGTATAACACAACAAAAGTTTTTTTTTATCACTGGCAATGTAGAATTTTTTCTCCTTTTGTTTTCTAGTTTTGCTTTCCATCACCCTTCTACACGAAGGTTCTGAGTTTGATCCCCTGGTGGAAAATAGTATTGAACATTCTTTTGGGGTAATGTTTGAACAGTAGTGCCAAAGGTTTATGATCAAGTTACTAGTTTAATGAGGGATTTTACTATAAGGCATTTGAACGACGTCTTTCATTTCACTGCATGTTTTCTTTTTACATTTTAATCCTGCTCCATATTAGGTTTTATATAGAACCACAGTTTAATTGCATATACGCTACAGCCATTAACCAAATACTCAAAAGAACCAAAACAGTAAAACCCAAGCTGTTTCAAATAATGTAATCACACTTTTTAAACCTTCAACAATGGATTCATTTATGGCCCGTTTGTGTTCAATGACCTTATGCAGCCTCTTTTAATTCTGCATAGATAAATAATTGAATGTCATTGTTCGTACTTCTAAGGAAGCATCGTTCAACAGGGTGTTCTATGGAGCTGCAGTTTAGGTTGAGGGCTGAAGCATTTTGTTACTGAGAAATGTACGAAGAGCTTAAAGTTGTACACCAATAACAATGGCACCACCAAAATGTATTACTGAATATCGACCTTTTTACAAGTACATGATTTCACCAAGCTCGTCTGCTGTGCAAGATTAATGCAGTTCTTTTAAACATCTTATCCATATATCTCGCCCGCTCTCGTTATCTCGCCTTTTCTCTATTTATCCTCATCTTCTCTCTTTGTTTAAGCTTTCTGTGGAGTTATTGCTCCTCATTACAGCCCTTCAGCCGCACCACTCCATCCATGTCAGCCGCAAGGAGAGTGAAGGAATGCAGAAGGGAGACAGGAGGGGAAGCCACTCTCTTTTACTAAATCCTCAGTTCAGTTCAGTACAGCCACGCTATGAAGAAAGATACAGTCAAGTATTTCAAAAATTACATCGTCATTTGCTCAGTACATTTTTCAATATAATCTAGTTTGAAGTGGGTCCAGATTCAAAGTTAACCATTAACAGATACACCATGTAATGACATTTGATTCATGAAAAGCAAAAACTTGTTGTTAAACACTCCTGATCAAAACCAGTTATAAAAGTTTGCAGTATTTGCACTATCACTGATTTGCTGTCTGTCAAGACACCGGACGACCCACAACCCAAATTAAGGCAGTTTCTTGTACTGACGGCAGCTCAATAACCATCAAACAGCATCTGTGAGGTAAAGGCTTCAGAATCAAAAATTTCTTTAAAAGCCATGTCTCCTTCAACGCTATAAAATTTCCCATTTGGACTTTGCAAGGGAATAATAAACATGGTGCATTGAAAACTGGAAGATGGTTGTATTCCATGACAAGAGAACATTTAATTTTATTATCCTGATGGCTTACAATGTTACTGGTATGACGAGATCCCACCTGAGATGTTTTTTTTTTTACAGTAGTGGGGCATGTGAAATCATCTACAACACCAGGCGCAACATTCCCACTAGCCTCCTGAAAACACTTGCGTAAAGCATGCCTAAACGATTGAGGTAAAGAGGAATCGTGGAGCTACTTATCACTCTTTTTTTTAGCTTTGGTCTTAAACTTTTGATCAATAACATGACCTGACATAACATTTAAAACTAAAAATTGTAGTAAACTCTTATAACTAACTAATCTCTCTCTTTTTATGTTCTGTCCAAATGGGTCTCCTTCGGAGTTAGTGGTATTTCTTTGATTGACCTCTACAGATAAAAAACATGTCATTGATAGGAAAAACAGTACAAGCATGCCAACTTTTTCAGTTACACCCAGAGGCAATGTACAGTAGCCAGAGTTTTTCATTTGCACTGGGCCAGCGTAACCCTAAAGAATAAACTCATTACATATTGTTAATTTTGCCTTGTGACAGATGGGGTTATGGTTCAGCTCATGGCTGCGACAGACAGGAGGGCTTTGGGGGATGAATTTTAAGGTTAATTAGTGTTTACACCTGTGAAGGCTAATTACTGTTTGTTTCAACACTGCTCCCCCTGGTGTGCTTCATCTGTGTGTCTGTGTGACATGAGCAGAATGCCAGGGCTGAGAAACCACAAAGACTACCAAAAATAATGTCTGCTATTTGAAAGTAAGCTTGCTTAAACCATTTTTGTTCCCCCATCCCCCAACCTTTTTTGCACTTCTAACGTGTGTGTGTGTGTGTGTGTGTGTGTGTGTGTGTGACTTTAGCCCATTTGTTTATTTGTATGCAGTCATTCCTATATGCTGTTTTTATTAATGAAAGGTGCATTAAACTTACAAGTAATAAACTGTTCTTAGTAAGGTATTTATAAATTAACACTGCTTTACCTGATACCTGAACAACACACACTACCATGACAATAGATGCTTCTTCAAGCATTTTAGTAGCATTTGTGCATGTTACAACGTATTGTAGATTTTGACAAAGGTTTGCCAAAGTAATCCCTTGGTTACATCTGGTTAAATCACCAATTGTTACTGGGGTTTCTTGATTCAGTACAACATGAGGAATTGAAGTTCACTGGCATCCAGCTTGATTCCTTGAATTGTTTAATGGTTATATGCACTGTAGAGGTAGAAATATGCAAAATATCTTCCAAATTATTTGAGGTTAAACATTTCAATAAACTTATGCATTTGGTGGCAATGGAGATCATCTACTCATCTTTGCTTTTTGAACACACTCAGTCTTTCCTGGATGTCGCTATGGTATCAAGCCAATATTATAATCATCTGTTGACATCCCCTGATTGGAATCACATAAGTATTTACATTTGTCACCTCATTACTAGCCCCAAATTGCCCTGTCCAAACTTTTATTGGAAGGTTTTGCATGCCTGAAATGCAGGGATGGATGTTTATTAAGAAATAAGTGTAGATCTTTTTTTTTTCAACACCAAACTCGCCAGTCAATGCTTTTACCATGGTTCACTACAGCTTGCTTTGCATTTTCATTTCCTTTAATGTCCCGGCTCCAAACAAACAAACCATACCTCACACTTTATGTGCAGAGACATGGTCATGGTGGAGCAGATAAGGGCAATCTTCAATGCTTTAACCTAAACTTAAAAGCATATTGATTTTAACACTTGTAATCATGCAGTGTAGCAACAGTTCATTCTAAGCAGTTCAGTTGTACGTTTGTTCTAATGTGTAGCCAATCCTCTAAGGGCAAACCGCTTCAACAATTGGGATTTCTTTTAAATCCTAGCTTTATATCCTATTAAACTTCCAATTTATTATTCTACTTGCTAAATGAATCTCCACCACTGCATGACAAAACTAAGCTTTCAAGAACAATGTCTGATGCTCACTCTGAGATTAATAAAGCACTCATGTTCAAAAGGCAGTTTTCACATCAATAAGCATTAAGATGAGCGCTAACTTACTCGTATTGTATACATAAGTTCAAAAGCTCAGAGGATGAACCAAATCCCCATTTGATCAATAGATGTGGAAAGAATGCCAACCCTGCCCTCCAGAGAACCGAATCTAAATGGGCGGGACAACAAAAATCAATCATGCCTGCAGAAAGCGACTCTGAGTAAATACAGCAATTATTTATAAATCACACATCTGTTTAATATAATTTTACATTTTAGTGCACCAATGCATTAAAGGGGATTAGGGGATTTGATTAGGGTTGTAACATTGGGTGCAGTCATATCAAATGTATAT
>JAYDZG010000036.1:18429681-18442571 GCA_034509265.1 Microcambeva bendego
GATGTGTTAAACATGGCACTAAATTGAGATGTTTTAGATAATTTCTGTCTAGAAAATCATTTTCCATTCACAAATGGTGAACATTTAATTAACTATCTAACTAATTAATTAATTTTAATTCATTTTAGTAACCCATTTTTCAGACCAGGGTTGCCATTAAGACTTTTTTTTTTTTTTTTTTAAAGAAAATTAACAAATTATTATGCTAGACAAAATGGATTACCTGCTTCATGGTTTAGCAGGTAAAAAAACGAAAATAATTCATGCGTTGTAATGGATCCTTGTCGATGTTATCCTTTGTACCCAATGTAATCCTGCTTAAAATTGAGCATTAGCTGTAGATAATGAGATGAACCTGAAGTGAAGAGGTGTACAGCTTCAGGGCTATAGGGGCATAATCCAAAACAGAATTCCCTCTTCACAGATACAATGTTAAGCTAATAGTAGCGAGATCTCAAAGCTGTTGCTGGATTTCACTGTTGTGCGTTTTGGCGGCAGAGTATACGTATTTAAATTTATTAAACTGGTTTTATGGATTTTCTCCCCTTATGAGTTTCATCTCAATCTAGTCGACTTCAAAGTGGAAAATAATTAACCAAATGAACATATTAAACTCTATTAACATTTTTCAATGGCATTCAAGTCATGTGATTGGCTTGTCTGAGCCATGTAAACACCATACAAACGTACTTTTGTCAAAAAGTTATGTTGGCTTCAAATTTAGCTTAATTGGCTACACAACAAGGATAAAATTAAAGGGATATATTTTTCCGATTATTGAATTTGTGTGTTTCAGAGACAACAGTCATAAACGGGTGTAATGATGAATATGAACTCATAAAATCATTATAACTTTGCAGTTAGCAATGTCATTGCTTCTTAGCTTGTCACTGAACACACTGCTGCTACTGGCTTGTGTTTTTAGTGCTTTATGTTATGCTCAAAGTTGATTAAACTTTGACCCAGTTTGCTGCTGATCTTTACAAAGCACTTCCAACGAAATGAACTCTTATGACACTTTATGAACAACGCTTAACTGGAACAAAGCTTAATGTGTATGAAACTAAATAATTATTTAGTGTTACTGTGCAACACAATGACTGCTCATAAGTTCTCCCAAATAATAAAATCCCTCAGTGATAATTAAGAGATGTTTAGTATTTCTATGTTGTACATTTAGTACATTAAACCTTTAGTGTACTAGCTTTTTGTAGACTTTCTTCATCTTTGAAACAGCCTTTTTTGAAAATTGAGGTATGTAAAACTAAGCATGTTCCCATGAACTTTGAAGGCTAAATATTATGAGCATTAAGAGAATTTTGAAGGATGTAACAAGCATTTGAATTATAGGGGTTAGGGAGGTTTGCCTTACATGTATTTTGTCCTTATTTATTTTCTTTGTTTTACAGTGTGTCTTTAACTGTGATTGCTCCAGAAAATGACAGATTGAAATTTTCTTTTCTCCTTTCCTTCCTCTAAGATGCATATAAATATAATAGGTACACCCGTATGGTGCAATTATCATATGAGTAGCCATGCTTTAGATATTTCAAGCCTCCAAAATGCAGCATGTTGTGAACAGAATTCTTCTACAGGCACTTGTAATTAAGCTATAATTAAACACCAGGCATGGGAAGATAAGGAGATATAAGCACATTGACAACAACAGATAATTGAGTGTAGGGTTAATTGGTGTATGTAGTTTTTAATGGGGTCTTAAGCACAAGATGCAAACCTCTTATTTAACATCGAATAACAGGATAGAACCATGTGTGATATATATATTTTTTGCTTTCTTTACTTCCGCCATTTTCCCGACATGCTGTGACTTTATCAAGGCAAATACGTTCTTGAAATGAATTCTTGGGACACCATACTAACATGCATGAATAATATAATTACTTTAAAGCCTCGTAACTAAAGGTGCACTAGCTGTATTAGCATGGTGTGAACAGTAGGGCTGGCCTGTGGAGTTGGTCTCTCACACACACACACACACACACACACACACACACACACACACACACACACACACACAATCTTGGCCATTAAAATAATTCTAATTTTAGTTTATGCATTTTCATTCTTTTTCTCTGTTGGCTTTTCTAGCCAATAAGTCTTTCACTGCTGGGGACCCAAAACACTCCCAATGAGGTTGTTCATCTGACATAAGTTACCTCTGATATAAGTTACCTCTGATACATTTACAGATCCTCTAACTGATCCATACTTTACTAAATTTGCACATCTGGCCAGTCTTGTGTATGGACAGATACACAATGATTCACTGATCTCCACATTCTTGTACTTTTGAACATGTGCCTTGGGATGCTAACCAGGGTATCAGACCTATCAGACCTTTCCCATTTAGCACAGTAGACAGTAATATAAATTGTATTTTAAATAAATAAATGTGTTTATATTATTATTGCTGCTAGTTTTACTCAGAGGTATTAAAGTTTCCATCTGTCCTGTATTTGTTTTTGTATTGAGGGATAATGACGGATGCACTTTGCAATAGCATAAATGCAAAAGAAGCTAGGTCCACTAGACTAGTGTTGGGGACTTATATAGTCTGAGCATGCTTAACAATGAATGATACTGCTGCACTAAAAGGGGACCGTTGATCTAGAAACAGCTTATGAGTAATTATGGTTAGAATGAAGCGAAAGGAAAGATGCCAAGGGCTGAAATGTATTCCACAGGGAGGAAACATTTTGTGTTATGTGCATTTTTCTTCCCCTTCTTTTATTGTTCATTTCAATTTGTACTTTTAAATTGCTGCTACAATGCTAATGTTCTTCTAATTAGTAAATCTTTAGCCCCAAAGTTTCTGAACGCTTGACTTGATGCCAGTTTTTGTTCATTAGTATTCTTAATTTGTGTGTTTGTTTGTGTGTTTGTCGTCCCCACACACACTATGTGGGAACTTGTACGTGTGACGGTCTCACTTTTATTTAATTGCCTCCCTAGCCGCTTTTGCTTGCTGCAAATGAAAGAATAATTGATTAAGCCATCATTTGGGGACAAGTGTTGCAGATTGCTGGAGTTACACTGTTCAACACAGTGTGTGTGTTAGTGAAAAGATTAGCGCTGACCTGTCAAAGTCAGATTGTGCATGTATCCAGAACCTGAAGTCATGTGTCCGAGCAGTCAGACATCCCATGTCGGGTCGTGTCTAAATCAGAGTGGCCATCAGTGAGATCTAGTGAGATCTCGCGAAGTGGATGTAGCATAGGTCAGAGATCCCTAAAGCCTGGTTATTAAGAGCAGTGAAGGACAAATGAGTAAATCCTGCAGGACGACAGATTCATTCACTTGAACAGACGCTGTCAATCACTCACGTCCTCTCTCGATAGAGGTTTTAGCTCTGCGTTAATAAATCTCTCTCTGTCTTTCTGTCTTATTTTCTCTCCCCATAGTCATCAGACTTTATAGTTTGTCTTTCCCAGAGGTTTAGTGCCTCTCAGCTGCTGAAGACAGCCTAATTAAAAATGTCCTGAAAAATACCAGCTGGGTATATCAAGATCATCAAGCTGCAGCTTTAAAGGGCATACGTAATAAAAGTAGCCTGTGCACGAGAACCAAAAAAGCAATGTTGTTATGATTATGACAGTACAATGTCTTTTCCTTGTACATTGACAAAAGAAAATGTATAAATTAAGTACAGCAAATCAAAGATATAAAACCCTAATTGCACATAAAGGGAAAACCGAACATGTTGGCAAGAGAAGTGTCAACACATGTAACAAGCCTGGTTGGTGTAATGGACTATCTCTTTTCAAATATTAGAGGTTTCTTGTAGAATGGGCCACAGGGTACAAAAGGTCAGTGATCATAAACTTTGATCTAAGCAGTCTCTAGCTCTTGATCTGTCTGACAGCTTTGTGACCGATCTTATGTTACCCTACGTTACTACTTTTGGGGCCCTTGAGCAAATCCCTTAACCCCAAATTACTAAATTAAGATTCCTTTCATTATTTCTTTTTGGGGGAAAAAATTAAATATTGTGTTAATGATTATCTTTTTTTTATCTACATGATATTTCTGAGGTAGGTGCGAAATCTTCCTAAAATGCTGGTTTCATGTTTTGTGTAAAAACTTGTCAGTGTCAGTTCTGTTCAAAACAAACATCAATTCATCTTTGATAAATGAATCAAGTTCTTAGTGAATCAAGTTCTCAGTGAGTCGATTCTTAACTGCCTTATGGTGAATCATTACATCACTTGTGATAATTGTAGGTTATTATGGATGAAAAGCATCTGCTAAATGCTCAATCACCTTCTGTTCACATCTATAGCATCATCACCCTTTTGATTGCCATGGTTTAACTGATACCAAGAAAAAGAGCTGTGTTTCTGCTGTAAATAAAAATCCTGGGGAATCTGTTCATCTATAAATTTCATCCCTGCGTAGTCCATCAGTGTCTGTACAGTAAACATAACAAGAGAACTTTGTTTGATCCTTGTGATCACTGCGCTCTGTTTGCTTAAGTCTGACACCATGTCCATGTGTTTTATCTCTAGTACAATCTGTTCTCTAGGAACCAGAAACAAAGCATCCACTGTGGTGGAGAGAATACATGTACGAGTTAATCTTTGTTACATTATACTTTAAAAGTATGTGGACACCCAAACAAAAGTATGTTGAACATCATATTCCGAAACCAAGGACGTTGACATTTTTAATTAAAACAAATCCATCCAAGATTTTGTAGTGTTTCTGTCTCCTGTCACATAAATGGACAAAAATTTCCAATGTTCCACTCGTGCTCCCTCACACAACTCGTGAAACCGTGTCTTTCTGGAACTTGCTGCATTGCACAAATAGGCACAGTCTCTCTGTCACAGAAGTTACAACATATTGCCACATAATTTAGTTTTTAGAATTGTATCTCCACTAAGGTATACACAGTTTTAATTTAAAAAAAAATTCCAAGAAAAGACCTGGAATGCTGATTCATTTGAAGAAAATACATGTTTCCACTGTGTCATGGTACATCCTAGATTCCTCCATGCGCAGAAAAGTTGACACCACTTCTAGAAAGGGTTAAAATAAGGCTTCTTTTTTGCACAGTATTTGTGCATGTAACTCTGTATTGTAGTGCTTGTAAGGTCTTGTCTGTGATATCGGCTATTATTGAGTGGTTCTTGATGTTTTGACATGTCGGCCCAAATATAATCCTGAAAACCTACAGTGAGATCTGGTTACTGGTTTTAAAATTCTTTAATTAACAGACTTTTCTTTTGAGAATACTGGGATTAAAATATCTTTACATCTCCACAGAAATGTGCGGTTGACACATATTCTGCCTTTTAATCATCTACTTCTCATCATGTGGATCATGGTAGGAGATTTACTGTTTAATCGTATTATGTCTTGCCCCAATTTGGAAACATTGGTGGGTTTTTTTCCCCACACATTCGTCATTAATATAAAAGATAACTCAGTTTTTAGAATTGTATCTCCACCAAGGTAGACATACAGTTTCAATCTAAACATTTTTCCAAGAAAAAAACTGGAATACGGACTCATACGATCACAAAACACGTTTCCACAGTGTCATGGTCCATCCTAGATTCCTCCATGTGTATTGTAGTGCTTGTAAGGTTTGTAAAGTAATCCCTTGTCCATGTAATATCTATAGCTGTTCCTGAGTGGTTCTTGATGCAGTGCCACATCAGGGATTCAGCTTGCATCAAGAACCCTTGACAGTTTTGCACTGATTCCTCCTAATTCCTTGCAACATTTAATCATATTATGCACAATAGAGGGAGACATTTGCAAATCCCTTTCAATTTGTCTTTGAGGCCCATTGGTTTTAAAACATTTCCGGCAGCAGAGACCCCTGAACCATCATCACAGCCAGACCAAATGATTGTTTTTTATGCTAATCTACAGATTTGGGAATATTAAATCATGAACACATTACTTATGGTTAATCATCTGGAATTTATTTTACACAAGCTGATTTATCTTGAACACATTACCACTGACTGCCGAGCGTTTACTTAATCCGCTCCATATGAGTATGAGCACATATTTAATAAGCCTGCACTTCATTTATACAGCGTAAACACATCATAGTACATGCCATACATAAATGGATCATTCTTTGATGCTGTTGGATATAAGTTGGACAGCTGCTTTAAGAGATTTGGATGATCTAATATTAAAGCTTTTATTGGGCTTTCGGTGATCAGGATGGTGTGCTGGTCAGGATAAAGGGAAGATGAATGAAAGAACAAACTCCTGTCTTATTGCAATATTTTTTGGAACATCCTCACACTGGTAGTTGTCTGTATAAAAATGTTTATATGTTTGTTAATTCTTCTTTTTTTGCAATCCCCCACCCAGTGTTTTGCCTAAAGTTGGTCATATCTAATTACCCTGATTGCATTATGCTTCCACTGATTCCACATTTAATGTTTACACTCAAAATGACCTCAAGCATTTAATGCGTTAAACTTGTACATTTGCAAAAACAAGGGTTTCTGCATTTTATTTTTTTATTAGAAGGAGTGAAGGTGGGAGAAGTAGTAATCATTTTTGTCTGAGAGAACTTATAGCCTGGTTCTGATTTTCACTTTTTTGGAGGCTCAGAGGAACTTTAAGGTAAAGAAGATTTTTATTTGATGTGAAAGCGCTGCACGTGTATATGTGCTCAAAAAAACCCTTTTTTTTAAATGGAACAAGACTAGAGAAAAATGTATTGAAAGTTGACAGTTTTTTAAAAGACTGGAAAGTTTTAA
This sequence comes from Microcambeva bendego, assembly GCA_034509265.1. Taxonomy (NCBI): domain Eukaryota; kingdom Metazoa; phylum Chordata; class Actinopteri; order Siluriformes; family Trichomycteridae; genus Microcambeva; species Microcambeva bendego. The sequence continues at coordinate 18,436,434 of JAYDZG010000036.1, forward strand.
CCCACTTATACTACAGACAGAAAATAAAGTAAAATATAAGATGACTTGTTGGGCCATAGTAAGCAGCCGGACTCTAGATTCTTGAACTGGAACTGTACAGGACAGACAGGGAGCAATACAACTGATTTATATTTTGACATGTCAGACCCAAAATATTCTTTAACATCTAGAGTGGTTACTGGTATTACAATTCTTTAATTAACAGACTTTTCTTTAGTTGAGAATAATAAATCTCCACAGAAATGTGTAGTTAACGTCATCTAAAGCAGGGAGGTTTTTTTCATCTACTCTATCATGTGGATCATGGTTGGAGATGGACTGTTTAATAGTATTCTTCCTTGTCCTAATTTGGACATATAGGTGATAAATGAAAGGAAAACAGAATTAGTAAAGTAATTGCTTACATAATTGATGCAATCCTTGTGGTTTTGAGTGGACTGTGCTGCAGCGGTGCAGTTGCTCTATGATTATTGGTTTAGTGGAGCTAAACATTTAACTACCTTCTAAAACACTGCCAGCATCATGGTAGGTACAAGCTCATTAACTGCAGACCTGCCTTTTATAGCACCAGGTGTAGATGTCTGGCATAGCTGGGAGAGTAAAATCATCTTGTATTTTTCTCTACGTCAAGTTTATGACTCCTCATTAAACAAGATGTTGAATTGCTTCATAAGCCTATTTCATAAGATAATATAACTAGGAATAAAAGTTAATGCTCAGTTTAATGCTGAGTTTTATTCACTGAATGTATTGATCATGTTGCAAACATGATTCATTACACACATTTAACACTCATATCTTGAAAGGGCAGGTACTAGACTAGTAATCAAAAGGTCACTGCCATAAGCCCCTATTACTGCCAAGATGATTCTTTTTGGCCCTTGAGCCAAAAAGAAAAGCAAAAGACCCTTTACCCTTAATTGTTTATACCACTGTCATCACATTATTGTGACCTATTGTGACTTTGTACCTTTGACAGCTGTGGCATTGTCTATGGAATGTTTTCAGAGCATTCTTTGGGTCCATGTGAAAGGCACACTCAGCAATATGGGAATGAATCCATCCTTGCAGATCACATACACCCATACATGCTGAAGTCAACAAGATAGTGGGTAGTAAATTATTTTATTCCAACCAGTGCACATTGACTTCATCCATCTTACGAGAAAAGTAATTTTGTTGGTTGATCTGACCGCAGTCTAATTTAATCTGCAGTGAGAATAATTCAGTTGTGGTAGTTCTCTCTGTTTGTTCTCTGCAACGCCAAATGGGGGTACGGCGACTGGGAAACGGCTCATTATGACCGATCTTGCAGCCAAAACGTCAGCCAGCAGTCTCGGTCAATTGCTCTCATCTATAGGCCCCCAGCCGCGCCTCGAACCGCCGAAATAAACGGCTGTCTGCGGTGTAGAACACTGCACTGATTAGCCACTGCAGACTAGAGCAATGCCCAGCAGGCAGTTAAAATTCTGATGTAATTTTGTGCTTTGTCTGATTAGATGTGAGGAACTGGAGAAGCCGCCAAATGGATTGTCGGTTGCTTATCAGACTTGAAAAACAAATTAATCATTAAATAAGAAGACTATGAAGACATTTTTGTCTGGGGGACATTTTCAATTGGTGCAGATCCATAAGGTAGATGCCTATTTCCCAGTGTGCACACTAAGACTAAATTAAGGTGGAATTATGCTTTATCAATGGGCCATAAAAGGGTGTGATTTTTATCTTGCATTCTTCAACCCCCTCCCAAATAATCTAAATTGAGAGTTTATTTAAGTAGTGGATGCTAGAATATGGAAACCTCATCACAGTTTGCATCTGGTAATGTATAAACTCCATTTGTTGGGGGGGGGAGTTTATGTAAATTTGTATTTTAAACATCAGTTGAGAAACAAATATAAATGATAAATCACTCAATCTGACAAATCACTGCTAATTCAATAACTGAATCATTGATTGAAATTGGTGTGTTTCAATCAAATATGTGGCTCTTGTTTAGAATAAGAGGGTGGCAAAATGTTTTCAGAAATATGTGGTAAAATGTCGTTTCAGACATTGTTCTGATGAGGAACGTACTTCGATTAAAAAGTGTATTGGAGAGAAAAGAACAGGCTTAGAAGTGCATCATATTATTGGATGTTTAACTAGGATGACCTTAAATGCTTTGAAGTGGCAACCAAAACCTGAAAGATGTGCAAAGGGTGTGGATCTTCTGTTCAAATGGATCAAAGAATAGTCAAAATGGCAAAGGCTCGGTCAATGATCACCTCCAGAAATATCAAAGAAGTTCTGAAGTTACCAGTGAGTACTGCTATAAATGATTAAGTGAAGCCAAGTTACCAGCATGAACTTTTTGCAGTGTCCTGAATGGACTATGCCAAAAACACTGTCTGAAAGAAAAATGGGGCAACATGTTGTGGACTGATGAAAGCAAAATTGTTCCTTTTGGGTCTAGCGTCTGCCGGATGACCCACAAGCACTGAATTCAAGCCACAGTTAACTGTGAAGACATTAAGCATGGTGGTACAAAAAGCATGATGCGTGATAAATAGGTGTAATGATATTAGAAACATCCCTATTAGAGGGATCAACATTTAGTTTTAATATGTCAAAATTCTTGAGGGATGTAATGATGCACTTTAATCCATGATGCAATTAACGATACTGGGTTCACAAAGTACATTTTATTAAATAGGACTATACTCTTTTAAACTAGTTAGAATATGTCTATGAGCTATACAAAACATGTTCAGGAAGTTCTTTGCACAAAACCATATAAAGAGATTTTTGCAGCTTTATTCTTGCTAGTTTCAGTTCCTTTTAGCGTGAGCTGTTTAAGGGTTTTGTCACTTTTATGCAAATATGCTGCTGCTGGCCACGCCCCATTTATCCCGAGTTTACACTGAGCCTTTAGCTTTACATTACATTTTACGTTTACCACCCGTTAAAATGATATATTTTTTCACGCTTTGCTCTTAAAAATGAAATAAAAGACAAAAAAGATTTTTTTTATTTTTTCTGAGCCAGGTACAAACTTTTCCCAAAATGCTGCATATTCCCCTATTAGTGGAAAAAGAAGATGAAATTCTAAAGCAAATCCAGTAAATAATCCGCATTGTGATTCACACTTTTTTTTTCTACCAGAAGCCCTTCTTAAAGCAACACAACCTTATTTACCCAGGCTTGGGACCAGCACTACAATGCAGTAGTTTATGAATTCTAGTGACCAGGTACCTAAAGTCAATTCAATTAAACCGGGCTGCATGTCTTTGACTGGGAATGTTATATATGTGTCTGAGGTAGACAAAAATGTAAAACATGACTTTATAATACATTACTTTTTTTTATAGGGTAAGAGTATTTTTCACTGTGTGGATGGTATAAGTCAGGTATTTTTGCTGAACATGGTGCTTGCTTTTCTTTCCAGTAAGTTGATTTTTCATCTCAAAAGACCAGAGAACCTTTCTAATGTTGAAATAGTTCTTCACAACCCATTTAGCAGACTCCAAGCAGACTGTCATTTACCTTTTCCTGAACATTAGCTTGCATTTTGCCTCTGCTATAAAGGCCTGATTTATGGAGCTTTCCTGAGATAGTTGTCCATTTAAAATTCAATTTTTGGTTGTCCTTTTAACATTAAACTCTGGCTGCCTTTTCTAGGAATTGCTAAAATGGACAAGATTGGATCTTCTAGAATGGTAATAATTCGGAACATGGTAAATGACAAGAAATGGTAAATGACCACACAAGGGAGTACATTTGTTGAGTCAGCTGATGATAATGCCCATTGATCTTGACGCTTGAGAAGTTCATTATGGAGAAGTTTCCTCTGTGTTCTCTACTAACCAAGAGTTTTTGGAAAAGACTAATCACTGACTCTTATAGCAAAAAAGTAAATGCAGAGGTCAAAGAGTCTTTATTGTCATTTCAGATACATACAAGTACGTATTGAAACCAACGGTGCAACACAGAACAAAAAGTACAAAACAATACAAAACACAGTGCAGATCAAAGTACAACAAATATAAAAAGGCCTGTAATAAATAAGGCATTTCTAATCTATACATTTCTAAACAAGCAATTACTCGAGACCGGACTAGAGACGAGTTTTAGTCAGTACATGGTACAAAGTAAATGTCTTATGTTTTATGACAGTTAGCGATGTATAGTTTATATAGTAGCTGAGATATTGAGAGATTAAGGTGCCAAATGCAAATATTTGAGCAGTTTTGTGATATTGTGCAAAGTACTACAGTCACAGTAATGGAACAGAGTAGTTGTGTGTATTTAAGTATTGAGGGTGTGCTGAAGTCCCACCATATGTTTGTGTGTCAGGTTCTCTTGTGAGTGCGTCTGAGTCCGTGATGTATGTGTGAGTCCATAGTGTGTATGTGCATGTGTCAGAGTTCATCTTCTGTGTGTCAGAGTCCATTATGTGTATATGATTAGAAATTTATTGTTATCGATATCGGCATTTATTTCTATATATATATATGTTTGTGTGTGTGTTAGCTGCCTATATCGGTGACGTTTGAACCAATTTGACACTCAGTAATGGTTGATACTGGCCCAAATCACTGGATTGGATATAGGAGAGAAACCGATGTGTAATCTCTTCTGATAATGTAAAGTAAACATGCATAGATAGGCAAAAATATTTTAAAGCAACATAAATTGGGTGGCATGGTGGTGATTGGGTAGCACTGTTGCTTTACAGAAAGAAGGTCCTTGGTTTGATCCCCAGGTGGGGCGGTCCGGGTAGTTTCTGTGTGGAGTTTGCATGGTCTCCCCATAACTTTGTTTCACATCTGTGTTTAATATGTGGTGTTCTGTGATCCTGTGAGACCTTCTAGCCTTCTTCGTGTTGCCAGATATGTTCTATAACTGGTGATGCTGTATGGCTAGTAAAACTGAACCCAACTGTCAATTGTGCTTGGCTAAATGGTTCATTTAGTGTCTTTGGGTACAACACTTATCCCCATGTAGCCGAGTAGGGCTTAACAATGTTTAAAAAACACTTTGCCTAGGAACGTTATGACTCAACATACTCATGGCATAAACATTTCACTCCATAAGGACACAGCTATCACCTTTTCATGCACAAAGTAGAGGGTTTAATCAGTTACTCATGCTGTTTAAATGATGTTAATTCTGCTCACCGCCTGCCAATTTGGTCCACCTAGAGAACTAAAGATGGCTGGTCAATGTGAATTGGCAGTCCAGTTGTAGCCGGTGGGAATCTGGTAATGACTCAGACAACCTTCAGCAGATGGCCAGTTATGTTGCCTTCGGTGACTTTCAACATGTCCTTCATCTCAGTTATCTCACTAATTGTGTCAGTTTTACATTTTTTTTAGCAGCTCCACGTTGGTTCCATAAGCATTCTGTGTCAGCATGTTAGGGCGACACCACTGGCTGGTCATTTACTTCAGTAAGCACTGTACCAACATGATGATGCTGATAACATATTTTAAAAAGCTGCATTACTGTTTGTAAAGGTTCAGATCGGTCTCCTAATAAATGTGGGTTGCATCATGTTTACCATGGACTGTTGGAAGCTAAAGTTCTGTATCAAGTGAGAATAGACAAATGTTCCACTGGCAGACTAACAATTATTTTCAGGTCTCTAATGATTTAAAAATTGCAGTTAATTAGATAGCTGATGTAACATAGCAGTAAACGTGTCTCTTTCTTAGAATGTATTTTATTTAGTTATTAAATCCCAAATTAGTTGATATTTATATATTTTAAAAACTTTTAACTAGCTGAAAATTTAAAATTTAAAATAAGCAGCGATTATTTCGTGTATAGATTATATTTTCATTGCTAAGTGGGTACTACTGTCGCCTCACAGCAATAAGGTCTAGGGTTTGATCCTTAGGGTGGAGCGGTCCGTGTCCTTTCTGTGTGGAATTCTACCCCAGCCTGTGAGAGTTTATTCTGGGTGCTCCCACAGTCAAAAAACATACAAGCAAAGTAGATTAGAGGTACAAAATTGTCTCTGCTTAGATTCATCATTCCACAAAGTTTGAACACACTTTTATTATGGGTGTTGCCAATCAGTTTAGTTCTTTTTCTTTAACCCCTTATCCTAATCAGGGTCGGGGAGGGATGCTGAAGCCTATCCTAGTTCTTCAA
>JAYDZG010000036.1:18520641-18534865 GCA_034509265.1 Microcambeva bendego
CCTGAGGCTAATGTGTTTGGCCAATATATGCCCAACTGATATTCTACAGTCCCACATGTCCTACATCTGTATTGTTTAAACGTTTTAAGACTGTCCTCACTGTAATATTACTATTCCTCTAAATGATCCTGTGGTATGTTTTTTTTTACATTTTGTGAATGTTTTATCATGATCAGGACTGCAGAAGATCCCTTAAATGTAAATATTACATTAAAACACAAATGAAGGTGCATATTTGTAATATTTGTGGCTATAGGTAAGTGGTACATTGTACCACAGGTATGGTTCCTGATCACTTTACTTGTGTCAGTAACAGAAAAAGGGAGGATTTTTCTCCATAGTGCAGGTGCACTTGCATTTGAACAACCTTGAAGATAAATGTGCAGCTAGAAAATATTTGCTGACGGAACAGGTGACCTTACCATTTCATTGCTCAAAGATGAATTAATAAAAAATAATAACTTTAAGGTCAGTTCTTTTAATTCCTGTGCTTATACTTTCTACACTGCTTTGTAACTCTTTCCTGGCTGCTTGGCTTATTAAAATACCTAGGTGTGATGTTTCTGCAAAACAAACCTTAGACTTCTTGACTTTGATGGAAATGTTCCAGAGGTAATGAGCAGAGCTTGCTGTGTTCAATTAGCTGAACTGGCTCACCAGTTAAATTACGTTTACTAGTTGATTGCATGCAATTATTTTTTTTACAGCATCGGTAAAACTGATTTGTTCACAGCTGGAGTAAATGCCAGAAGAAAAGTGTAAGTCCTCAAAAGTTAATATAAAATAAATCCCTAAATGCTGTTTCTTCTGACCACAATCCACGTTTCTGCGGTTTGATGGTCAATCCTAAATTCCTCTGGGCCCAGATAAGTTGACTCGTAAGGGATTTTTCCAAGGTTACTGGCAGTCACTAGGCTACTAAAAGGTGTGAGGGTGAGTCTTTAGTGTGCTGATCTGGGAATAAATCCTTACAGATCGTTCACTTCCACATTCCCACACATGCTAATTGTCTTCCCAGTGATTGGATGGGATCTTCCTGCAAGACGATGCTAAACATATACAACATTAATTGAAGCATGACCAAGACTTCCAAGTACTACCATGCCCCCTAAAATTAAGCACAAGTGAGCATTTGTGAGACCACCTTATCTTTGTTTACTTTATGGAACCTGCCCTGCACATTATTTAGCAGCTGTCATATGTGCTGCAGTCAGTATGGCTCCAGATACCAGTGACAACCCAGCAGAACCTTTTTAAATCACTGCCAGTCCGTCTAGCTGCCGTCCCTGCTGCATACAGCGGTTACTCTGAGTATTAGTTGGTGGTCATTATAATGTGACTCAGTGTATGTTGACATTATATTATATGGATACAAATATGTAGGCCCATGAGAGGGCCAGTGTCACATAGCAGTCTTATTAGATCACCCAGTGCAAAACACATCCTCCAAACTCTCAGGAAGCCATAGACATTTTATCAGCGTTTCCATTAGCACATCTTCATCGCGCCACATCTCCTGTGGGCTGCTGATGGATCAAACCTGAAAGCTCTAAACTTTTTGTTGCCTTCAGCCAGATAAAGGGGAGACATAACTCTCACCTGTCTTTGCCTGAACCTGTTTTTTGTTTCAGATTTTTTAGACTGATACGCTGTGTGATAAAATGAAGCATGGCTGGGGGCTGTGTTGGGGGTTGATTCCATAAAACCTGTGGTAGCTGGTGACTCCAAGGATTTTTAATACTCACAATCTGACACTATTTACTGTACTTAAGGGTCCAATGGAGAATACTTTATTGTTCCTAGTAAAGCAATTCTAACTACTAGGGCTCGATTCCAATGTTTTTGTGCGTTACCAATACCGATCCATTCATTTCTCCTCTCAAACAATAATAATACAAAGTCTCAATGCAACATGGAGAAATAATCCATCTTGTCAGACTGTGAAACAAATATTTTAAAGGAATAAATACAGAACCCACAACATCACCGTTCTGCTAAACCTCTGTTTATATTTAAACTTTAACACCCAGAACAACATTTAACAGCATTTTTGGTTTCACTTACATTCAAACTGTTCTCATGACGAGATGTGATTGACCATTTGGAGTTAGCACAGAGTTGGTTGAAATTTTCTATTAAAAAGTTCTGTCATGATTTTTTTTTAAATGAACGCACTGTTGGTTTTTAATAATCTAAAAGCATGATGGATTTTAAAGAGAACATATGTGGCTAAACAGTAGTAATTGCATAGCACTAATAATCAGAGAGATCATCAAGCTGGAACAGGATAGTTCTTTTTAATCTCAGCTAAGTGATATTATATAAAATGGTTTTTGTTGAGTCCGAAAGTGTTTAAATTGTGCTTCAACAATATTTTTAAGTTGCTATTTTTTTTAAATGCTAAACATTTCAACATTGGTCCAATATAGGATGCAACTCTGCCAACATGTCATTTCGCCACCTTTTTAAAATTGGTGTGGTCATCTGCTGTTGTAGTTAAAATGTCTAAAAGCAAAATTCTCCCACAACCTCACATAATGATGTAACTGTGTGATGAAGCAGCGAGTGCAGAAAAACAATCTGTCCTCAGTTACAGTACTCTAACCACCTCTGATAACTCTACGATTGGAGTTTTCAGACCAAGACGCTTCAGTGACTTTTTGACAATTATCGAAGGCGCATTGTGAATTAGAGGAACCCATTAACTCTGTACCGGTGGTATAATCGTCAAGACTTCTTGCTACACATCCACAGTCACCCTGACTTATTTCCCCGGTTTCGCTGCCCTTTTAAGAGATGAAGTGTCTGATTCTGTTAGGCTTCGTGGAAGATGAGCAACAGCATGGAAAAATGAGGTATGACTGTGCTAAGAGGAAAAGTCATTAGCTGGCAAGTTGTCAGGGTGAATCTTGTCTTGATGTTAGCATAATGGAAGTGAAATGTACTAAATATGTTTGCTGATATGTAGTTTATGCTGGATGTGTGTTTTAATCCTGAAGATATGTTTACGTTCATTCAATGAAAATAAAGAAACCGCTTGGATGAAGTGAAAATTTCTGAGACTGTCTTTAGCAAAATTTGAATTTCAGGGTCATTGACACTAAAGTGGTCTTTTCTATGCACACACTGTTTTATGAGGTCTTTTCCCCAAATGCTCTTGTCTCTTTACAACTGGACTTTTCTCTCTGTTCTTGGTATTTTTTTTATAGTCTATTGCAAATTGATCAACGTTTGGATAATGGCATTCAGACATGGGGTGTAGGATGCTCTATATTAAATATTACCAAATCAGCCGTTATAGACTATATTAAACAATATTTAAAGCTGTGTGTTTCTCCATATGAATTAAACATGCATGTTAATGTGTGTTTTTATACTTGACAGCTTTGGTTCGATTAAAACCAACCCAGTCCAATTGTTTTTCTGGGCTTGGGACCGGCATGCAACTGTTCCCAGTTACACGGCTAGGTAAACCTACAGGACGATTCAGTGTGTCTAATTAACCTGGTAGCATGTATTTGGACTGTGAAAGGAAACTGGAGTACTCGGAGGAAACCCACACGGACACGGGGAGAACATGCAAACTCCACACAGAAAGGACCGAGTTCGCCCCACCCGTGGATTGAACCCAGGACCTTCTTGCTGTGGGGTGACAGTTCTACCCACTAAGCCACCATGCCGCCCGAACAATTAATTACTCATGATAAATTGCTATATCTGACTGTGCCTCAATTACCTTTGAGAAATAATACGACAAAATGTCAGGATCTTGAATCCTAAAAGGCTGATGATTACTAGCAGAAAAAAAAGTGACAACTTGGGGGAAGGGTGGAAGACGTTGAATCTTGCAGTGACTGGCTTTTCTATTTGATCCTCCAACATAATTGGCTTGAAAGGATTCGATTGATTTTTGCTAGTATCTTTTGCTGAAATAAACCAGCCGTTTTGTTTGACAGGTTGTCAGAACGAATCGTAGCTATGTGTAAGCAGGATGTGCTAAATTGACTTACATTGAGTTATTTTACAATAAAAATATATTTTTCACATTTTAACATAAATATAACTGGAGATAAAGGTGTCTACAACATGGAAATGTAGTATATGACATATATGACCCTGTATTAAGGGTTTTCCCCACATATGTTACCTGTAAGGTTATATATTACTATAAAATACATGTATTGTTTGTATGTAGCTGTCTGCTACGTAACTGTACATGTACTAAATATATTGATATGACTCATTTTAATGGGAATATATGTTGTCACAAAGGGTGCCACTCTACATCGCACTGGGTTGAGCATCCTAGTTGCTAGAGTCTGTCCCAGGCCAGTATAAATAGGAGAGTTGCATCAGGAAGATCATCCTTAAAAGCTAAGCCAAATCAGTAATGCAGACCATGAGCCATAATGGCGACCCCTAACAGAAGCAGCCGAAAGGAATCACAACGAATGTTTTATGTATTAATAGTTATATATGTCACTTATTTTAAAAATTAATTACACGTACAATAGCATATATATTTTCATAAGCCACATAGAAATTGAAATTGCTAATTTTAATAGTATTTACATATAGTTTACTTATATTTGGGCATGTATTCTGCATATGGAAATTTGACCATATACACTGGATCCAATTTTTCATGTATGTACATGTATCACATTTGTGTATTGGCTTTGGAGGACAAGTAAGTGAGGTTGATTAATGTTACTCCACCAAATGATCTCGTCAATACTAGTAACACGTGAAGTAATGTTAATCCTCTTGACTTATTATTGAAGGTCAATGACCTCTAAGACTGGAAATCTCCTGTAATTCTTTGCTGGCTGGTAGAAGATGAAGTACTATTTGTGCTTGAGCCACCTATTAAGATAAGTGTCAGGATCTGTTAGTCTGGGGGAAGGTGATGAATAGTGTGGGGAGACTGACTGAAGGCTGTGCTATGGGAAGAGCCATGAGCAAACAAGTTGTCAGAATGAGTCCTTACTGTAAGCTAGATGAAAAAAAAAATATTAGCTAAACACTAGACGTTGATGTCTTATATTTATTTTAGGCATATAATGTTTTTTCTACGAGTTCCATTATGTATTTCGTATCGTCGTTCAATATTTGGGTACTAGACAGATAACGGGAGGCGTATTGTATTTAGACTGCTATAAACAACAGGTGTGCTCATTTTGATTAGAACCATTTAAATATATGTGTGCTGTTTTTGTTTGCTTTAGAAAAAGTTTTTAATTATTTGATGTGTTTGCATCCATTTTGTAATATAAAATAATTCATCGCTTCCCTTTAAAAGCACAATACAGAATGCTATTTTAATCAATTCTATCTTAATGATGTGTTTATATTTATCATCTTTTATGCTGTTACACAGATTTTCTTTTAAATTGAGCAACATCCTTTAACGGATGGTTTTATGTGGGTGGAATGGTCTGTTTCAATCTAAGCAAAGATGCCTCATTAAGAGTGTAGAGAAGGCTACTATGTTGGGTTGAACCAATTCCTTTTTTATTCCTAATCCAGTAACATTTGTTTAAAATAAAGCCTACTGAACATGTGCCTAAGGTCTTCATGCTTATGCCACAAATGTGGTCATCTTAGTTATTATTGAAGCGACCGGTTCTGTGAGACTGTAAAAGAGGGTCACCGGTGTGATGGAAAGAGGAATGAGTGAAGGCTGTGCTGGGGATGTTATCTGAGAGACATGTCGACATGTCAGAGAAAATCTTGTCTTCCTGTCAGCAAGATAAATAAATACTCTAAAATATGAATAAACCTGACTTGCTTATATTCAGTTTAACTGTATGATGTTTGTCCAGGTTACCCACTAAAATGGATTGCTCAAGTGTGCAAAGTGTATTTCTAGACAGGGAACAACACATTTGCGACCCTGAACAGGATAAAGCATTACTGTGTTTGCAACAGTGCTCGTTTTGTAATTTAAATGCTCTTCTATGATTACCTGTGTATTCACCTCAAAGTAAACTGGATATCCTACACAGAAAGGGCCAAGGTCATCTCCACCTACTGAGGAGGGGTCCGTTTGAGTGTTCATGCAACTGTTAACCTCTGTCTATGGTACTCTGGTAATGTCATCCATCTTTTAAGACAGTGGTGTTCTGGGGACTTGACCAAACAAGCTGGTCAAGAGAGTGAGCTCTGTCTTGAACTGCCCTCTCGAGTCTGTAGAAGAGGTGGGAGAAAGGAGGATGATAGCCAAGCTGTCATCCATCTTGCACAACCCCTGACATCCACTTCACAAGTCTGTAGGGGTTCTAACAAGCTCCTTCAACACCAGACTCCTTCAACGTTGGCATAAGAAGAGCTCTACAGCAGGTCCTTCATTCTAGCAGCCATCAGTACTTAAAATAACAACCAGACCAAGTCCCTACCTTATTCACAGTGGTGGAAATCATCCTGCGAAACGTGAGATGAGCAGCTTCATGTGTTATATGCAATTTGCTGGGAATTAAAAATGTAAGGTTTGTGTTTAGAGATTTAACCTTCATGTAGCAAATGAAATAGGAGGTGCAGTATGAGACAGTCCTAGTAATTATACAGCAATTACGTTGGTATAACAGTTTTTTGTGCTGTGTAGTGTGCTACAAATTAGAACGTCCAGGGTTGCCTCAGATTTTGTATTTACTATTTAAGTATGGGATTTCTGACACATCCCTTGTTTAATGTATGTGTGAGTGATTATGGAGTCTCCAAAGAGACAACATGCGAAAGGCTAGTGTGCCTCTCTACACACAAGATCATTTCTGTACTTACCTCAAAAGAATTAATTTTAGAATACTCTATTTCATCATTTCCGCATTTAAACAAAATCTGTGCAGTGAAACACACATATACACACTAGTGAACACTAGGGGGAGTGAGCACACATGCCCGGAACGGTGGGCAGCCCTAGCCACAGCACCTGGGGAGAAGTTAGAGGTTAGGTGCCTTGCTTAAGGGCACTTAAGGGAATCAAACCGCATCCTTATGATCACAAGCCCAGTTCTCTAACCACCAGGCCACGACTGCCTCAAGATTATGCTCCTGATGATTTGTCTTTGTACAGTTTCTTTCTTTCTTTGTAAATTTTGTAGTTGCTTTGGACTTCGACAACTAGTTGTGTAACTGAGTGTTTTGAGATGCTGTGAGCACAGAGGAGTGTGTGTGAAAACACTGAGAATATTAAGCTGTTACAGTCAGCTGTGCTTTGTGTTGTTGCTTTCTTTTATTCTATCATTTCATTTACAACTGGTGTTTAATGACTGCCATGATATGTCGCTTTTGTTTGAAAATCTATTAAATCTGTTATTTTTAAACAAATTTTATTCATTTTTCATTGAATTTAGTAGGGCCCTAATTATACTACAGTTTTCATTCCATTTTATTCACATGTGAAGTGAAGATTGGCCCATGTGGTCTTATCCAACAGACAAACTATTGAAAAGAAGTTGATTGTGGTTCTGGTAGGTGTAAGAATACACAGTGCATCACAGCTGAAGGGCTGTTTTGAAACGAGGGGTACCAACACACTATTTGGAAGGTGGTCATCAAGTTATTCCTGACCAGTGTATATTATATTACCAGTAATGTAAAAGTACATTTCTTGTTTTACAAGGGGATCACTTTAGTGAAAATGACTTCAAAGTCTTTATGTAAGATCTGTATCTTACATTTTTGTTTTATCAAGGTTTCTTTACATAATTGTCTTTTGCTTCAGTTCTGCTGTAACAAGTCAATTTCCCCAATGAGATAAATAAAGGCTTATTTCATCATATTTTATCCTGGTCATAGATGCACATAGTGAAATATAGTAATGATTGTGGAATCCACCAAAGTAGCTGAATCTTCAGACTCCAAGGAGTAATATCAATTATCATTGCTAATCGGAGCCCATTAGATAGATGTAGGATTACAACACTAGTAGATACATTTTTGTTTAATTTCTACTTTAAAATGTTCATTAAGACATGATGTGTTAGATGATGTAAATGTTAGAGGGAACTTATTAGCTGGATGATGAAATGAGGTCTGACCAGGAACAGTCCCTTATGCTATCTTTATTCTGCTTCCATAATACTCTCAGTATACTCATTCTCACATACTAACAGCTTGATTTTGCATTGTTTGACAGATAAACAATACATATCTGCTTATAATGAGTTTTGGTGTTAAAAGGAATTTGTCTATGAGAACCATCTCATTGTGCTACATTCTTTACAGTAGCATTGAGTAACTCCAAATGTTTTATATGCTTGTTATTTGGGTTTTATAATGTCAGCGAAGCTGCGGAAGAGCTGGGCATTTATTTTGTACAAAATAAAAGTGTTTTACTTTTTCTTTTGGCCTTTGAAACACAAAAACATCCACAGTCTCCGGGATGGATAGAAAAGGTATAGTCCAGAAGAACCCGTTGGTCACATTCTGCCAGGTTGTCCAGCACACTTGTTCTTAGAAAAATATTAAAGAAAAAAAACCCAGAACAAGCTGGGGACTTTGATGCATGAACGTAATCTCACCTCACCGTCTGACAAGACCTGCACTCAGTGTGAGGCCAATCATTGGCGGTTCTGTCACGATGGAGGGCCAAGAGTAATGGCATCTAGGCGGACAGAAAATCTTGAACGGATTGAGCCTGACATCACGGTTTCAAGAAGAAAGCAGGTTGCCAACAAAAGAGTCGAAAGAAACTGTGATAAATAGCAGCACTTAGGAGAAAGTTCAGCTTTAATGGTTAAGGTGTAATTTTGAATAGTGCGAGGATTCGTCAAAAAGTTAAGTAAAAACAAATGACCTCACTTTTTGGTCACTTTGGCATCAACAGAACATGTTTTGTTTGAGGATGTAGCCCTTGATGCAGCACTGCTTTCACATCATCAAACTTCCCAACTAAAATACAAAAGTGTGGAAACATTTTAAATATCTCTTGTAAATTATTTATTATTTTTTATTTGTCCTGTCAAATAGTGCATTTGATTTTAAGACAAGCATGCACAATAATGTACTATAAAAATGAGTTGCATCATCACTCACAGCTTGTATAATGGATAGTTCACACTACTTGATTTTTGCCCTGATTTCCAGTGAATTTTCACTGCTATATTTGCTGGCTCGGAGGCAACGCCGCTTCTCTGTGATCATAACTTGGCTCATGGTCTGTGTGTGAACTGCTCAACAATCTCTGAGCGGCATCTGAGAGAAAAGTGTAGCATCCTGCACAGAGACATAAGAGTGCAAGAGGTCCGGTTGTGTAGTGTAAAATCTGCAGATTTATTTATTTTTATTGATTTAACCTTAATTTAACCAGGCAAGTCATCAAAAACAAATTCATAGTTACAACCATGGCCTGGTAAGCAGCAGAGCCACTTAAATTCAAGGGATAAAATAAACATCAGTGAAGAACACATGAATAATAAAACCTAACACTATAATAATTACATTGTGGGAGCCATAATAGTGTTCTTTGAATGATTCCTAACACGTCTAAACAAATGAATCCAGTTTTCATGTTGTACACCAGCAGATTAACAGGAGCCATAGGAAGTATTTATTTTAGGGACTTTCAGCTGTAGTGGGAGGGCCTGGTGTTATTGTATAAAGGTCTGGAAGTAAATGGATGTTTGTCTTTTAAAAGTCCTATAAATGATGGTAACCCAGTAAATTTTGTGATGATTGTGTAAAAAAGTCCAATAAACCAGACAGCAAATAGAACAGTAATGAGTTCTAAATTGGGAATTTGTAACAAAAATAATGATCTGATACCAGAATGATAAAGAACATCTAGTTTCCGAAGTGCACCCTTACATTCTTACATGCTTTACTTTTGATTGCAACTCAGTAAGATAGGAGAGCTATAATGAACCAAATCTAACAAAATAGGTGTTTATTTCCTCTGCACTTCACAAAACATCTACCAGTTTACAGTTTATTAGAAAGATTTTGTAACTAATGCCAACACTACTACAGTAAATCAGTTAGTCAAAGCACCAGAAGCTGGCACTAAAGTGAACTGGCATACATTTCAGAAAAGATTGCCCTAAGGGTGAATGAAAACCATTTGGAGGCTGTTTCCAACCTTTTGTCTATAGTCTTGTCCTACTGTGACCCTGGATCGGATAAAGTGGTGGTAAAACTCCTAATCAATGATTGTTTTATAGACTCCCTATTTTTTATTTTATCTTCCCTCCATTTTTATTTGCAGCCATGACTTCACCAGCCTGCCTTAACACACTTTCAACTGACTTGATTTCATTCTGTCTTGCTTATCGATCGTATTTGTGTTGCTAAGGTATTTCTCTTTACCCACAATGTTGATGCGGCATTGCAGTGGATCCGAGTGAATAAATACATGCCTTGATTGATGATAAGATGATCTCAGCTTTGTTTTCTTGTTGAATGTGGATTTGTGCAGGTAGCTCTTCTTTTTCTTTGCTTTTTCGTATGTCAATATTGTTAGATCTGGATCCAGTCAATGAAACCCATTGCATTTATTTAGTAAATAATAACCAAATAATATATATATTTTTTCAAAATCTGCAACTGGGTGGCACTGGGGCTTAATGTATCTCACTGAACCTTCATAGCAAGAAGGTCCTGGTCGATGCTAAGGTAGGGCAGTCCGGGTCCTTCCTGAGAGGACTTGGCATGTTCTCCTTGTGTCTACATGAATTTCCTCCGGGAGCTCTGATTTTTCAAAAGAAAAATAATTCTAACCAGCGGACCAACAAAAAACACCTTTTAACTTTGGTGCTTATGCCTGCTTCACCCTAATATTCACTCTCCGATTTTCCAAATTTAAAATCTCACTGTCGTGCCTGTCTGTCAGCCTGCCTCGCCTCACTACAGAACAATCCCTCTCTTGTATGCTACACATAAGCACACACACTTTGATTGCTGACTTCATGTTGATGTGTGTTTTTGGATGTGGTATCATTCAACCCCTTGTCACTTCTCTCATTTGTTTTGTGAAGAAAAATAAAACGTATTTTGTGAGAGAAGCTGGCCTGCGATTCCAGTTGGTGATGGATCATGTAGTGTAAAACCCTTGAAAAGACTCATTTGATAAAGTGGCATATTACATTACTGGCATTAAATAATAAAGTTTCAGAGAACTGTACCAATAGGACGCTGCACTGTCACAGCGACAGCAGTCCAGATAAACGGGGGAGATAGATTCAATGCAGTACAATGATGGAATCTAAGATGAATTACTGTCAAATGGGAAATCAACCAATATATCCATGAGGGAATACCTCTCAAAATGATTTCTCATTATTTTCCACTGTTGTAACCTACCCCTCACACTACTAAAGTGTCATATATCGCTCGACAGCCATCATTTGGGCAAGCTGAAGAGTTAGGTCTAACAAATGCTTACTTTTATATGTCAAGCCCCCCACTTTTTAACTTTTTTCAAATTGTTATGCCATTTTGACTGTCAAAAAAGAGATTAATGGCAGTCCTCCCACCTTGACAGCAGGTAAATTGGTCTCTCCTAGACTCCCAAACAAAGATGACTTTGGCATGGCAACTTTTTTCGAGAAGCTTTTTTAAAAAAGCATGAAAACCGGCTCAAAACAATGCAGGACAAGATGACGTTTACCATTTCACCCACCAAAGTGTGTTTACCCCAACCAATGTCAAACAAATCCTCCCAATTGGTGGAAAACCGCCCAATCTGGCAACACTGGTAGTTTGTGCTGTAAACGTATTTTAAGGTGACGTCATTTGCAAGTCCATAGAAATAACATATCAAACACATACCCAGAAATTATGAACTAAAATAAACTGATAAATTTGAACTTCTCTTATTTCGTAAAAATGACTCACTGCACCGTGATGAAAAGAGTATTCTAAATCTAGAAAAGCAGCTTGTCTAACCCTGGTTCTAAAGGTATGGACCAAACACATCACCTAATAACTGGGCTACAATTCATGCACCCTTGGTCTATAAACATCCACCAAAAGCCTACAGAAATAAGCTTCCTCTATTAAGGGAGTTTTTGTCTTGCTCTTATATTCAACAGCTTGCTCATCAGGGGATATTTGGTCCTCAAATTTGTAAAGCTGCTTAGACAACGTCAATTCTGGTCTATAGACATCCACCAAAAGCTTGCTTAGATAATTGTTTTAAATATGGATCTAATTGAGAGAGTGTGTTTACATCCTGAAGTGTTTGCAGATGGATTATTCTATAGATGTCAGACAACAGACTATATCCCCCATCAGGTCCAAAACCCGTCTGTCGACATTACAAATATTTAGCAAACATTATGGAACACACAATATGAAAACGAAACTACATGAAATATGCCCTGTCATTTTCACCAAAGGAAAATCAGGTTTTTTATACACACGTTTAACATATTCAGACACCGTGAGGGGGGAAAGCTCCTACACTCGGTGCTATCCTCCAAAACTTTCATCCAGTTGAGGTAGGTTTTGTTTCATTGAGGTTTAGCATGAAATTAGACAACCTGTCTAAATTAATGAATCTAAATTACATTTAAAAAACTTACATAAAGTTCCATTCTTTTATTTTGTTTACACAATATCTAACCTTAAACATTGTGTGGCTTGTATATATAACTGTGTTCTTAGCTTAGCAGTAGAAACTGAAGCCATGTTTATAAGTAACTGTTGCTAATGGTAGCGTACAAGTATTACCGCAATCAAGCTCTGGTCTGGAAAGATTCTAAGTCTTTATGAAAGCAAACATGCCGTAATGATGACCTTCTCCAAATAAACACAGAATTGATATCTGTACTGACTATACTGAGGTTTTTTTAACCAAATAAGGAAAAACTTTACATTACGTTGTTGTTGTAATGCACAGGCAGAGTCTTTATAACAAGTTTTATACCATCCTGACCAAACTAGGATTAATCAGTACTGATATGGTTGTGTATTGGATATTACATGAATATCAGTACAGTTTACCCTAATCTGGAATTCATTTCCCATAATGACAAAGTAAAAAACATGCATTTAGTGTTTTTCAGTGTCTTCGTAAACTTATTCCTAAAGAAAGATAGACCGAGACAGAAAGAGATTTTTTTATTTTTTTATTTTATTTTTTAATATTCCTTTAGTTTCAATACATATTTTAACAAACAAATATTAACAGTTCACACCCAAAGAGTTGCTCCTCTACTATGGAGCACAGAGCCTCCTCACAGCACCACACATTCTCAAAACTGTCAATGTCACCTGTGCTATAAAAGTTAAAATCAACCATAATCCTTGATTAAATGAGTCTGTTCAGGATTGTCGATTCATCGCAGTTAGTGTTTTGTGCTATTTTGTATAAATTATATAAATATCAGTGTTCTTATATAAATAGCGATCTTAGCTTGACCCAGGAAAAAAACTGATTAATTGGCACTTGGGTCCGTCTCTTCTGACATATATAAAACCAAATATAAAAACACCTTGGAACTAAAACCAACTTTAAAAAGTACAACAGAAATTGCCTGGAGCCGTTCATAAATGCAAGTTTCCCCCTGTGAACAAAATGGACATTCAGGTGTCACTTCAGGGTTTAACTTGAAGTGACAAATTAGTTCACCGACACAATTCCATGCAAGATCCTCCACTGTACTTCTGAATTTTTTGGATAATGGGCAGACCAAAATGTGTATTTGTATCATGCTATATTTCCTATATTTGGCTGCACAAAATATGACCAAAGCACTGGAGTGGGTTAAGAGCAAATCTCAATGTCCATAATAAGCACTGCCAGACTTAAAGCCTATGGGTGCATTTACATAAGAAGTGCTTAGTTTATTTACATTTTTAGCATTTAGCAGATGCTTTTATTCAAACATACTTAGTACAGGGACAGTATACAGTCTGAGCAATTGGGAGTTAAGAGCAGGAATCAGGCAGTAGTGGAACTTGAACCAGTGACCATCTGATGGCGTTTGGATGGAATATTTATCAAATCCAGTCTGAAAACATTCACCTATGTGTTTATCTTTTCAGCTGAACTGTCCTCATTGGTTCAGTTTCAAACTTGTTATAGATTGTGGTGCTGAGAAGTTGAGAGAGTGTTTTTTCCATGAGTCTTAGACGCTTATCCAAAATTGCATTCTACTGAATTACCCTACTGAACAGTATGTAAAGGCAGTATGTGAGCGCCATTAGTTAGAGTGCGTAGTATACATTAAACAGTTTTTGCGAAAAGAACCCAAACTACTTCATGGGCGGTCATTTTTAAATA
>JAYDZG010000036.1:18544771-18554776 GCA_034509265.1 Microcambeva bendego
GACAATGTTTTAAATGTTGCATTGAACCCTGAGTAACGTCATTCGTAGTTTTGTGGAGAATGACAGAATTCATTCAGTTTGAACATTATCATTTTTGATAATTTCTATAATAATAATTATGATCCCGTGACATTGGTAAAATGACAGATGTAGATAAAGATAAAGAATGCAATAAACAGCCCAGATGTGCAAAGCTATTAGACATGTATCCCTTTTGCTGGACTTGCTGTAATAGCTCCCGATTGAGAAGGTCCCCTCCATTTACCAGGGTCACTCACTCCGGTTCAGCGTATTTGAACAGGTCAAGCAAAGGGCGCTTTTAAGAGTTCCGTTAATCTGTCTGCTTTGTGTAGCTGTAAGTACGAGTTCGGGAAGAAAGAGAACCAACAACAAGTGTACACTCTTTCTCTTCAAAGTTTAATAAGATGCTTTCAATTTTAAACACAATTCATTCTTGAGATCTCCTGTCTTTCTCCTTTCTATCTCTTATCAGTATTGAACCTTTCACTCCCTCCTGGTCTCGCGGTGCTAACACATTCCACAGTGATTTTCCATTTGCTACGTACAAATGTGACCTTCTAACTAAAACAACAGGTGCATGAGTAAATGAACTTCGAAGTGAATAATACATACATCAAAAGTATAAACCTCTTTTACCGATTAGTTGCCAGCTATAAAAACCGGCAGTGATATTAAATAAAAATGTAATCCACAACACTGTCTTGGGTCTTGGGTAGCATGGATAGCACTGTCGCCTCATTGCAAGAAGATCCTGGGTTTGATTCCTAGGTAGAGCAGTGTCCATTCTGAGTCTCTGTGTCTGCATGGTTTTTCTCTAGGTGCTTCAATCCAAAGACATGCCGTCAGATTAATTGGAGGTAGGCGTGAATAAACAGGGCGTATCTGGGAAATCTTTTCTCCTGTGAATTGAACCCACCCTAGGTGTGATTAAGTGGTGGTAAAACAATGAATAAATAAATGTTATCAAGACTCACTGTTGTTTTTATTCCCCTTGTTTTACTTCACTTTCCAGCCTTAGCAGCTTCTTTAAATTGACTTGATTTCATTCTGTCTTGCTTATCGATCCTATTTGTAGTGTTGCTAAGGTATTTGTCCTTAACTGCAATGTTGATGCGGCATTGCAGTGTCTCAGAGTGAATAATAATAAAATAAAAAAAACATGCCCGTGGTCTGTTTTAACTCTGGGTTTTGGATTTCATAATATTGGTTTAGAAATGTCATTACTTTCTTAATGACTTGTTCTGCTTCTAGCCAGACCATTCTTTCCCCTAATGTAATTCCTTATTGCACTCTTAAAAAAAAGAATGAAAGAAAGAAAAAGTGCCTTAATCAATATCAGGGCATGTTTTCTCCACTTTATAAATGGATGTGTTTTTTACCAGGGCAGTGACAGATTGCCATAGTTTCTTAAGTTCCTTTAAGACCTGGAAAAAAAAGCTTTGCAGATTTGCTTGAGATGTTACAAAGTACTTTTTATGCAATTTGCCGAATGTGTTTAGGTGTCAGAAATTTCACAGATAACACCCGACCAACCACTGAGCTCCAATTAACGGAACTGTGTCATTTTAATGTTGCTCTCAGTTAATATAAAGGAGATTAGCAAAGCCGACTAAACTTTCCAGGCCATTAAAACAATTTAATGAAATCGTCTTGTTTCTTGACGAATAGCCAATCTTTGGTGGAGCCGTGAGTCATGGGAAGTTATTGTCTAACGGTAATGTAATTAATTACAAATGCCCTGTAGACGTTAATGATCACTGTTTTCTCATTAAAGGCAGACTTGCTGTGTTTTTGACCTTGGCTGTCCGGGCATTCCAGGTCTAACATCTTCCTCGATCCGTCTATCTGTCTATTCTCTTCTTTTGTATCTTTACCCTACTTCATTCTTCAATCTTTTCAAATATTTAGGGCAGAGCTATTAATTGTATGTGTGTGATCGCCAGGTTGAATTTCAAATAGTCTGTGAATACGGTGGGTCTTATATCAAAGGAGAACAGCTCCTTTGAAAGGTTCCATTTTGCCGCTGGCGTTGTTGCTGGGAATTACACATTCTATAGTTAGAGTTCAGCACATGGTGGCATTTCACCGAAGATATAAAGGACAGATGAAGTCCTTAAGGGACAGTCAACCACCTCTGTGGATAATGTGTTCAACATTCCACACTTTATCTGATGTAGCAGCCGAGATATTGATACACTGTCAAGATGTGGATCCCCAAACCTGGCAACCAGGCATATAGCACCAGTGATGTCAGCCCTATCGAGGGGTTTAGCGCCAGTGTCCTATGCTGATTCGAGTGACTAGAGGCAGCCATGGTCTGGTGGTTAGAGAAATGGGCTTGTGATCAGAGGGTTGCCGGTTCGATTCCCAGCGTGGACAGGTCACGACTGAAGTGCCCTTGAGCAAGGCACCTAACCTCGAACTGCTCCCCGTGTGCTCCGGGCACGTGTGCTCACTGCCCCCTAGTGTTCAGTAGTATGTTATGAGTGTTTCACTGCAAAGTGATGAAAAGAGTCTTCTAAATCTAAAATTCGAAATAAAAGATATTGATTTGTTTTACATATGAAATAGATTTGAATCAAGGAAATTCTTGAATCTGTTATTAACTGTCTTGTGTTGCATTATTATATCATGCCTAAACAAAAGTTGTCTGATGATTGAAGGCTGTCCCGTGTGGTCTGATCCAAAAGATGAGTAACTGTAGCTCAAATTCAAAAGTTACTGCTAGTTTTGATAGAAAGGTGTCAGAATACATTTCATCAATAGAGCTCATCATGTGGGGCAGTAAAATGGGGACAAACTGAGTGTTAGGGGGTGGTCATAATCTTTGATTGTTGTGTGGTGCATAGTGGTATTTGTATAACACGCCCTGCAGACAACTCACATGTTCCTGTGGGATCTATGCAAATGTATGAAAATTCTCATGATCTGCACCAATCAGGATTCTATTCTGGTGTGAAGATTAAATGTTTGTTATTATATTAGTATATTTTAATTCATCTGTAAGGTAGTGGTGGGTCTGTCACTACTCAAAAACCCTGGAAAAGAGTAGAAACACAGACAGTGAGCAATATAGAACACATTCTGTTCTATATTGAAAAAGCCTTTTAGACCTGGTGCCTCACATCTGGAAGCACTCCTCCTCTGAGATGTCTGTTGTCTCTCTGAGTGTTCAGTGGAGCTGAACCTGATGGGAGGGACAGTGTCTAAAAGAATTGCTGCCTTCACAACTGTTACTGCTCTCCATCCCCTCCGTGCACCCATCTGGGTACCTTTTTCTGACGGACTCAAAGCCTGTGTAATTCAACCTATTAGGAAATTTCTTTGAACCAAGGGAATCACAGGGTTTTGAAGAGAATTTCAAAGCCTTGCAATGTATTTGGATGTGTTTATAGTCTTTATCTACCTTGTACCCTGACTTGAACTCTCGGTTTGCCTTTATTTTTATAAAAAATGAAAATACATGGTTACCGGTTGTATGATGCTGTGAGATGTGCAAATAATCAATAATTACTTAAGTGATCTTGTTTTTGCCTTGACTCCATCTTATCAAATTTATAAGATTTTCAGAATACAAAGACTTTACTCTAAAATCATCGAGCGGGTGATCAGTACAGTCAGGAATTTTACACATTCCTCAACTGAGTCATGACTTCCATGATAGCATATTTTTGCTGAGGGTAATATTTCCCAGCACTCCTGAGACATCCGTCTGACGTACTGGATGTGTGCGTCATGTCGAAGTGTGTTAGGTAGTGAATAACATCCAGTCCATTTGGTGCCCGCAGAGAGACATTTGATTGAACTTAGCATTCACAGAGCTGAGAGTTGTATTGCAGTGTGGTGCTTCAAAATGTCTGCTGGAATTATATGGAATTATCAGCTGCATTATAGGCAATTTTTACTTTTCTATATGTCAGAATCAACAATAGATTACTAAACATTATGACATTTTCTTCAACACTGGGATTTTGCTTTAGGGACTCAGACTTACGACTTGGTTAAATTTACCTTAATTGTTACAAAACTTGCCAAGTAAAGGTATACACATCTTCATGGAATTCCAAGTGACCAATGTTTTACTTTTATGCATTCCTGAAGTAAACTTTGTGCTTTAAGTGTACAATGTCCATTCAGGATCAGGTACTTTTCTATATTGACCATGGCCCCATATTTATCCATGGATATGTGTAAAAATATTTTTCTATTATCGACTACTCATGATACGGGTTGCCACAGCAGATAGTAATCACAGATTTGGTATAGTTTTTCATCCATTATACATCCTAGTGGTTAGGCACTTATAGGATAATTCAGGATCTCCAGTCAATCTAACTGCATGTTTTGGACTGTGGGAGAAAACTAGATCGTCTTGCCTGGGGATCGAACCCAGAACCTTCTTTCTGTGAGGCAACAGTGCTACCCACAGAACCACTGTGACACCCAGTAATATGGCATTAATTTGGCCTCGATATATAAAAATAAATATTAAAAGCAGCTGTACTATTGGTTTACAGTTTTTATGAAGGCTTTTTTAATAGTTCATGGGTTTTGCCAGCCATTTCCTCTGATGCTCAGATTTAAAAGCCTAATCAGTATTGCCTACCATCTTCTGAACAGGAAATGCAATTCCCTTAGCTTCTACTGTGATTTTTATGCCTTCAGCAGCCTTAGTTAGAAAATGAGCTAATAAAGATAAAGTTAGTATCCTTCTCAGTTTTTCATTTCATTATTTCAGCGATAGGCCACTAAATATGTACAAGGTAGGCTTTGAAGGATATGCTTTATTAACAGAACATATAAATTGAATATTGTGTTGAAAGACAAGGACTGTATTAATAATTAGTCAATATCTAAATCATTTACTTCCAGACGTGAAACATAGTTATTAATGACATAAGATATAAATATACATAGTTTTAAAATGCTCAAATGTGCTTAGGCATCACTTAATGAAAACACCGATTATTTGTTCATCACAGCACCTGTTAGTTGGTGGGATATATCAGTCAGCAAGTCAATATTTTAACCTCAAAGTTAATGTGTTAGAAGCGGGAAAAATAAGCGAGCATGAGGATTGGAGCCAGACTGGCACGGCCCAAATTGTAAAAGGAAGACAGCATTTCCAAAATTGCAGGTCTTGTGGGATGTTCCTGGTATGCAGTGTGAGAATCTATCAAAACTTGTCAAAAAAAGGAACAGTGGTAAACCAATGTCAGGGTCACAGGCGGCTTATTGAACACGTGGGGAGCTAATATAACTGGAATATCAAGTTAAAAGTTAAAACTGGCTCTGCAGCTTGCCAGCCTGAGCACCAGCTTTTCTAGCTTGTCGGTTGGCTTTCCTTCCTGAGTTGATGTGCTTTTCAGCAGCTTTTATAGCTCCTCAGCTAGCTTTACTGCTTGAGCATATGATGAGAGAGAGGCATTCTCCAGCTCTTCCAGCTCCTCAGCTAGCTTGCCTGTCTGAGCAGAGAGGTGTTTTCCTGCTTTTATAGCTGCTCCGCTGACTTTTCTATTCTTATCTTGAAGCACAAATGAAACAAATGAATCAAACACATTTGCTTCATTATTATGAAGAATTAGGATTATGGAATTATGGCAGATCAAAATAAAGATCTCACATAAAGATCACACCTGACTGACCAAACAACAGTGGTCAGCAGGGAAAGATTACCTGCAACATGTCACCAAGAAAAAAATAATGCAAACACACTCGAAGCATAACTTAAGTGCTTTACACATTGCTTGTAAATCATGTAAGTAGAGCTGCTACAATTTAATACTAATTAAATACATTTAATGTTTGAGTTCCATATTAAATCCTCCTTTGAAATTCAAGTGACCTTGCGTGTTATGAAACCAAGGAAGAAAACGGCGTAGTCACTGTTCTCATTAGAGTGAAGATGACGCTGATGTGTCCGGTCATCCACATGATCTAGTAATCATTACATCGGTCTAGGGCTGCAGATATCCATTATTTTTGTAATTAACTATTCTAGTAAATATTCCAGTGACTAATCAAGAAGTTGGAACTAGTTTTGCTTTAATATAAAGCAAACCTTAATACATAAAAGATAAAATGTCTTTTTAAAACAAACCGCCCATTTTGTTTCTTGCAATTTTTAGAAAATTTTAGAAATGCAAAAACATGTAAATATGTAAATAAATCTAATTCAAATTACTTTTAAACTGATTACATACATTATAAGAAATAATAGTAAACTATAATACATAAACATTGAGCAACTTTCAGAACAAAAAGTTTCAGCTACCATTCACTCAAAGTGAAGATTAAATATTCTGTCGAGGGAAGTTATAGCAAAAGTTCTTTCAGAATTGTGTCTCTAGTTGAGTCGATTTGGCGTTTGTGTGCATGTACATGTGTGTTTGCTTAAATCTTTTGTAAAAAAAAATTCCCCTGTCCTCTTCTGTTCACCCCTTGCTGTTTTCTTTTTTTCTCCCTTTTGCAAATGTGCTCTGTCAAATCTTGGCTGTGCGCTTAATCATAGTTTCATACCGAACAGTAGTACTTATACATATTATTATTGAAAAGTATCCAGTTTAGGTATGGGATTTTGGACTGGATTTTCTCAACTCCTACCTACAGCATGAACGCATTGTCCATGCAAAAAAAGCTGTGAGCTGGGTATAGTTGTATGGATTGAACATTGTATGGCTTTGTGAGAAATTTGCATCAATGATTTTAAGTCATCAAACTACTTGAGTTTCTTGAGGAATTGTTTCATCCCTACTACATCAGTCACACTTCCACTGCTCCGAAAAACTGATGCCCATTGTAGGTGTGTAAACTAAAGGGTTCAATGAACTGTCTTTTAACAAACCTCCTTGTACAAAACAAACAAAAATCCTTGTACATACCTGTCCATTCAAGACACAGACTCTATAACCTATACGTATGTCCACTGGCAAATGCAATAACCAGTTGGCGGTTTGTAGCTTGTCCACACTCATCATAACATGAATAACAGCTTGTATGAAACTAAGAAAATGTACTGTCATTGCAGATTAGTCTGCTTTATGTCATTTATATTTAAAAAATGTTCCCCTGCAGTAAATAAGGATCGCTTTGTGTGTGTGGCCATGTTTTCTCTGGGTTAAAGTCCCAGAAAGCAGTCGCATCAAGTTGTGTGTTGGGAATATCTGACGTTAGAGTACAATGACATGCAGGATAAAAGCCCCATTAAACAAAATGGCAGTACCCATGAGACATACTTTTTGTAAAACAATATGAAATGAGCAATCCTTATTTAGTTAGAGTTAACTACTTCCTCCAGTTAGAATACATCTGCTGGTGCTTTTATTTCCCATGTGTTCATATCATACCATTATGCAATACCATGATCGTTACCATACCCATTGTGATGAATTTTGACAATCACACCATTGCAAAATTACATTTACTGGAACATTTACATGCTGCAATAAAGTTACACTGCCTTTGTAATATTAGTTTGTAATATTTAGTTCAGTCTTTTGGATCACATTTTAACATTTTTTTTTCTTCTACATTTCTCCATAAGCAATTATAATAAACAATTCATCCTTCATCAATGGATGATATAATGTGCTACTGTAGACCAAAAAATATTGGTCAAAAATTGAGAACTGTTTCCATTTTAGCTCAGTTAAACAGTTTTAACAGTTTTTAGTTTGTTTGTGAAATCTCTCTCTGTTGGAATCATTTCCCAAGTTGCATCAATTCAAAGCTTTGAACTTCCCATTTTACTCATGAATTGACTATCAAAATAACATGAATAACATGAAGTGGCTGATATTACTAATTATTTTAAATGTAAAGAATATAAAGATAAATGTGTAAAAAGGAATTCATGGGAACAAGCAGCAGCAATTTTTTTTTGTGTCACACCGGAGTTAGACAATTAGGAGTAACAACAGTGCATCACAGTTTGTTGTATATGTACTAATAAAATCAATAAAAAAGCTACTCAATGAAAATCCCCTTTGCTTTTATTATTGTTATTATCGGCTTTATAGGATTTTTTCAAACTTAAAGGAATTTCACAACTTCAGAACAGCAAATACAAATGATGGGAAAAGGATTGAAAAAAGCAATATAAGAAATTAAAAATCTTTAAAATAAAATGAAATGAGAGAAGTACAGATTTAAAGTCACAAAGAGTTTTGGGTCTTTTAGTAAATCAAACGATCATCATGTAAAATACTGTCTAGAAGGAAAAAAGAGGAGGTTTCAGAGGAGGTTTGATTGATTTAATTGCAGCAACCAATCAAAGACGGAGATAAATCAGACACAGAGTGAGTCTTATTCACAAACACTGTAAAAACAACGGCGGCTCCCAAACTCCGGAGTAAATGGTGGTATCATGATAAAAGTTGTGTTGTTTCAGGTTTAGGGGCACTGGTTTAATCTCACAAATATAATAACTCATTTAAAAATCAAAAATCTTCCGAAATAAATCAAATAAAAAATGTCAGGTTGCACACTTCCTCTGGTTTCCATCCTTAGCATTTCAGCAGAAATTGTCTAGGGAGGAGAAAATATTTTCCAGACTCATCATACCTTTCAAAGGCATGTCACACCTCCACGGAGAGCTGAAAGGAGAAATAGAAAAAAGATGGATATTGAAATATTAACAGGCAGACAGAGAAGACAGGCAGAAAGCAATAAAGAGAGTTGCAACAAAATAGAGGCTGTAAAAAGTGACATGGACAGGCAACAACAAAGAAGAGGAGACAAAATCCAAAACAATAGCATTTTCCAAAAGAATGGCACCACCCGGGCTCTGCATTGCACCATTGTTGTGAATGTGGTAATGAATAAAGCACATCAGAAAAACACTGCTTGCACTCTATAATCTTTTGTTGGAAAATGAAGTAAGCATGCATCCTCTCTGCTGTAGCACTCAGAAGCCTTTTGCTCGCTCTTATCTTTGCCTGGCTAGAAGTATTTGACTCACAGTAGTAGTCAGTGGTACTGTATGCCACTAACCTTCTTTAAAAGACAAAATAAATCATAAATACTTCCTATGGTCCTTTTGTCTGTTTTAAGGCACCTGCTGCTCTTATGATCGAGACAGGGGACACAAAAATGCATTTAACAAACAGCTTATATTTATTTTAAAAAGCCGCTCAAAGGCATGCATAAACCAAAAATGAAACCAAAATGATCAAACTGGGCAGAAGGGGATGAGATCCCAGACAGGGGTCCGGCCACACGCCGAGCCTCGCTGGGTACGCTTCTACAAAAGAGAACAAAGAGAAAACAGGGATGTATGCCGAGTACTTCAGGGACTGTATACAGTGCTCTTAACCCGAGAGCTACAGGGCAATAATAGCCGAGTGCCTGCTAACGTTTTAGCTCGAGTGAGAAAATAAACCCGCAGCATGTGGGCTGCCATACTTCGAGCTTCCGGACTCTACCACCACTGATCCACCTTGTGCGGCACCGTGAAGACTGACTGGCCCTCAAAAAAACAACAGTGTTAAAAAAGGAGAGTAGCTCCACCATTCTTGCTGATCACTTCAAACAATTGTTTAAGCAGGCTTGATGCAATTGTTTCCAGGAGGCTAGTGGGAACGTTGCTCCAAGTGTTGAAGAGGGCTTCACAAAGGGCATCCACCATCTGGACCTACTGTACATTTTTGTAAACTTCCCTTGCCATCCACCCTCAAATGTTCTGTTATCAATCGGATTTAGACCAGGGGAACATGCAGAATGGTCCCAAAAAGTGGAATTATTCTCCTGGAAGATGTCCTTTGTCAGATGGGCATTGTGAACTGTGGCATTGTCAGTCATGAGGGATGCTTGCTTCAACATCTCCACATAGCCAGCTGCTGTTTGTCGCCCCGGCTCAATCTGAAGCACCATTGTTCCATTGACGGATAAATCCCCCCAAATCATATGGTGTCCCCCTCCACTATGCCACATAGAAAACATCTCAAGTGGGATCTCCTTGTCATGCCAGTAACGTTGGAGTTCAGA